>JNCO01005060.1:0-14199 GCA_000785685.1 Uromyces viciae-fabae
ATTTCATTTGAAGATAATAAATCTGAATTATAAATAATATACAAAATTGGTGAGAGAGGGGAACCTTGAGGAAGGGCACATTGCAAGTTGAAAGGATCAGAAATGAATTCTTCAAGGCGCATAGAAGTTGTTCTGTTGGACAAGAAGTTGTTGATGAGTGAAATGAGATACTGGGGGCAATTTTGGTTGAAAAGAATCTGAATGAGGTGTTGTTTTATGACTGAAGGAAAGGCTGATTTGACATCTAAAAAGAGAGGCGTTATGATTTTATTTTCAGGCCATTTATTTTTTAACCAATAAAAAAGAAAAAGATTAGCATCAGTGGTACTTCTCCCAGCTCTGCCCCCAAAATGACCAGGGGCCAGGGTGTTGTTGGATTCAGCCCAAAAAGTGATTCTTCTTGTGATGATGGCTTCAAATGTTTTGCTGAGACAACTGAGGAGAGCAATTGGTCTGTAACTGGATGGATCAGAGTAGTTTTCTTTGTTGGCTTTTCTGAGAATTGAAGTGAGGGTGTGTTTCCAAGCTGTGGGGAAATACTTAAAACATGCAGAAAAGATATTTTTAAAAAGAGGGATCAAGAGCTCTTCCAGAAGTTTTTTTATTTTTAAGATTAGTTATCACATAGTCAATTTCATCATCTTCAATTGGAGGAAAAGACAATTCATTAGAAAAAACAAAAGGGGGGATATCATCCAGAAAACAGTTTATTTGGACGTCAGAAGTGCCTTGAAAGAGAAGTTGAGATTGTTCTGATTTTGATGAAGTAAGAATGTTGTTTTGATTAAGAAGGGGGGCAACTGAAGAAGAGGTTGAAGGCTTGATGAATTCATTAGAAAAAATAACAGGGGGGATATCATCAAGAAAACAGTTGATGGGGACGTCAGAAGTGCCTTGAAAAAGAAGTTGAGATTGTCCTCATTTTGATGAAGTAAGAATATTTTTATGATTGAGAAGGGGGGCAACTGAAGAAGAAGTTTAAGGCTAGATGAATTTGTAGGCGGTGAAAATTTGATGTTGATGAGATTCTGAGAGGAATTGACGCCAGTGATTTCTTTTTAAGTCTGAGAAAATTATTTTAAATTTATTTTGCCATTCCCAGTAAGAATTTTGGGCGTCAGAAGAGTTGGAAAGGAGCATCCATTGACGTGCTTAATTTCTGTTTTTGACAATGGGATCAAGAATTGTTTTGTTCCACCATGGTTTAGACTTGGAGTTGTTGAGCTTAATTTTTTTTGTTTGATTGTCAAGAGAAGTTTTGAAAATGTTTGTCATTTAATTTAAAATCATGTCAATGTCTTCAGGCGTACTCAAATCATAATTAGGCAGAGAGAGGGGAGTTTTGATGCCATTTAAGAATTTTTTGGCGTCAAATGGCATTGTTGGAATTGTTTTGAAAAGTTGAAAAGATTGAGGAAAAAAATTAAGATTGAGGCGTAGTGATTGGTGGTCTGAATTATGGTTAGAGCTAGAAGTTTGGCAGGATTGGAAAAATTTTGTGGCAGAATGATTTGCCCAGATGAGATCAATTGTTGTTGGAGTTCCACCCTTAGAATGATAAGTTGGAATGGATTTTTCTGAGATAATTTTAAATCCTTGAGTGCCACAAATATTAAAAGTTGTTTTGATTGGTAATTGCTGTGGGGATAATTTGGAGGATTCCACAAAGAATGGTGTAAATTGGAGTCCATAAAAATAAAAGTTGGAATTTTTCTGTTATTATTTTCTCTGAGCCATTTTTCTAAAAGAGGAAGAGGTTCAAAATGAGGTGGGCGGTTGTAAAAGTTGATGAATTGCATGGATGGACAATTCGGATGCAAAAAATTAATTTTAAAAGCTGCTAAATATTGAGAACCACCAGGAAGAGGATGAATAATTTCAGAAGGAATAATTTTATTGAAAAAGGGCACCAGTTCTGTGTCTAGAATGATAATCAAGATTGGTGTGATTGTGATCAAGAAAAGAATTCCAGTTTTGATGATGATGAAATTGATGATTGAATTTATTGACGCCAGGTTCTTGAAGAAAGATAATTTTTGCTTCATTTTCTGAATTAAGAATACTGAGAGTGGTTTCTGTCTTGTTGTAGCCATTTAGGCTCATTATCTGCAAAGAAATAAAAGAAGAGTCATTTTCATTAAAAGAAGAATTTAAATTAGCATTAGAGTCATTTTCATTTGGAAAAAAAGGTGGGGACATTGGACACAGATTAGAGTATTGGTCAGTTTCAGGTTGTACTATCATTGAGAGTGAGGGTTGATTGGTTCACTCCTTTTGTATATACTCTCCCTGATTTCACAACCAACCGGCCCGTTTTAACGCACCCCAAATTAATTACTGAGCTTGAATACTACCATTTTTGCCTAGGACATCTGCCTTTGCCTGCCATGAGATGTCTTACCAAGTTAAATTTAGGGCCAGGTTTTACAGACATACTGCATGCTGGAAATTTTGAGTGTACTGAATGCATGATTAACAAAAGCGTCAACTGTAATAAGCTCTCCTCAGATAATAGACCCCTGCGAAAAATTTGACATCTGGGCCATTGATCTTGTAGGCCCCTTTGAGGAAGTTACCGTAGATAATGGAAAGTACGTGCTCACAATTCGTGATATCGCTTGTGGCTAAAGCAAGGTTAAAATCCTCCAAAATAAATCTGATGCTACAGCTTTACTCATTGCTACCATTTTAAAGTTTGAGAAACAAACCGGCAAAAACTTAAAACTCCTGTTATCTGAAAACGGTGGAGAATTCAACAACAATGTCTTAAGTCGGTGTTTAACTAGCAAAGGTATTGTGGCGGAAAGATCTTTGGCTGATCATCACTATCCGAACGGAAATATTGAACGGTTCAATTGTACTCTGCAGGAGATGGGTAGAACAATCCTCTCAGTGAGTGGACTGCCCAAAAGTTTTTGGGGTTTGGCTTTTACATGGGCCTGTACTAAAATCCATTGGATTCCAAACAAAACCAGCGGACTTATTACCCCATACAAAGCTATGATGGGGGTGTAACTGAATTTCGACCGACTAATCCCGTTTGGCAGTCCTGGTTTTGTTCATGTAGCAATGGAAAAACAGAAGAAATTGGATCCTTGGGCTCAACTTGGTTATGCTGTTGCTATCCTGCCACACAGAAAAGGGTGGTTGTTCTGGGTCCCCAGCTCAAATTCATTCTGCACTTCTGCCATTTGCACATTTAAGAAGTTCTCAGCTCAACCCAATTTGATGCCTCTTCAACTTGGGGATTTCTTGGCCGAAAAATTGTTTATGGCTCAAGAAGATGTTATCAATGGTCTTCAACGTTCAACTATGCCTGTTCTATACAGCAAACCAAAGTATTTTGCTTCAGAAATGAAGGACAAAGAAAAAGATCAGTGGATGGCTGTGATTCAGGATGAGCTATCCGATTTGAACGATCTGGGTGTCTGGGAAGTAAAGGCTATACCAACAGGGACAAAAGTATTGGGGGCGAAATGGGTATTCACCAGGAAGAAAGACAATGGAGGGAAGTTCATTTTCCACAAAGCTTGTTACATGGCTAAGGGATAAAGTCAACACGCAGGAACACATTACACCAAGATTTTTGCGCCTACAGCAACGTTCATCTTAATGTGTGTTATCCTTGCGATTGCTGCACAAAACAAATGGCCTGTGCACACCTTTGATTTCACTGCGGCCTACCTCAATTCCACCATAGATGAGGAGGTTTGGTTGAAAGCTCCGCAGGGTCTTCAAGTTGAAAAAGGGTACGCTTGCCTCCTGAAGAAGGTGTTGTACGGCACCAAGCAAGCGTCGCGCTGTTGGTGGTGACACCTGTCTGGTACTTTGGCTACTTTGGGGTACACAAGTAGCCAATATGCTGCGATTATCTATTCATTGGAACATGACAGCGACAAGGAAGTCATTTGGATACAGGTTGACAATGTTATAATCACCACACCAAGTGTCCAAGCCCTTCAGGACCTTGAGAACCAATTACGCAAACAGCTTCAAATCAAATGGTCTGATGTGTTGGAAACCATTGTTGGGTTGCAGATCACGAGGGGCCCTTGCGGTTTCTCCTTGTGTCAACCAAAACTTATCAACAAACTCCTTGATAATCACTGGGATGGTGTTTCAAAGCATAAAATGCCCCTCCCTGTGGGTAATCTCCCGCTGAGCGATGAGGAGGGTCCTTGCCTTGATGCAGATAAATATTTTTTGTTGATTGGCACTTTGAGTTATCTATATGTGGGTACTCGCCCCGATATAACTTTATTGGTAAATTTTCTGGCGCGTTTTGCAAAGTGACCAACAAGGTCTCACTGGCATTGTCTCCATCACTTGGTAGGCTATGTTTCTGCAACCAAGGACAGGCCGCTTGTTCTGAATCCTGATAACTCACACCCATTGCGTTGTTACGTGGACGCAAACTGGGGGGGTGAGTACTCCCGTTCTACCTATGGTCTTGTTATGTTTGCATGTGTCAGAAGCTGTGATGCCAGGGACTGAATACCCTTTAGCTACACAATCTGCAAGGTATATATAAATAGTTTTAGTACTATTTATAGCACGGTTTGGTGAAGGTAGTGGGTTTTAAAATATATATATATATATATATTATATAGGTAATTTCTACCAGAGGGGCTAGATAAACTGGTGTTGTTTATCACTCTGAAGAAATAAGGGGCCAGAGCGTACTCTGGGGTGTTTATAACCCTTTTTAAGTTGTTAAACAACTTGTATTTGGGGCCTGATAGAGATCAGGGGTGATTATACCCAATATACCACGAAGTGGTTTAAGTCCTAAGACTTTGATAGAAGTCAAAAGACTTACCTAGGTTCCAGATCACAAAGAAGAGAAGGTTTCAGGCGACGTGGTGAAGTTGGGAAGGGGGACTGGAGTCCAGAAGGGGGTCCAGTAGGCGCAGTTGATGGGAATTGGTCTTTTATAGCTATAGAGTGACGGATATACTTTTAATGATGTATGTAGGTAACTATTTTGTAGCTGGTAAAGATGATTCTGGGGAATGAGAGGTTGAAAAGAGAGCTCTATTCATATCTTTTCCAATCCTCTTGGGGCGCTCTTAATGGTATGTAAATGCCCCACAGAATGTAGACTGCATTATGCAAGTAATTGAGCAATTCTGTGGGCAATGTGAAAAGCTCATTTTACATGATCTGTAAACGAGGGATTTATACTTTGAAATATGTCTTACAAGGATGATCTGCATAATTTTTATTCATTTTTATCAATTTAAATAACGGAGTCATGATTTTTGAACTAAATATGTCATTTCTCTTATTCAATTGATATTTGAAAAAATACTTTTCATATTGTTTTTACTTTCCCAGTGTTGTTTCTATTTTTCCTCGAGGTAAAACTATCTTTTATACCAAGGAAGAATAGAAGCTTCCTTAGTGTGACATATTTACATGGGACTTCTATTTTTCGAAGGACTGTGGGAGTATTTTTACTTTGTATTGTTTGCATTTTCAAACAAAGCAGTTTTGGCCCGTCAGGGCCCGCAGGACCTGTCAGTTGGGTTACATAAGCCAACTGAGTTGCGGGTCATTTGTCTAGGGGATTGATTATTTAATCTCCCGCGTCATTCGACAATATTGTCAGTATGTGTATAACTCCTAAAATATACACAACACCTTAATTTTATGTATTAATATATTTTAATACATATACATGAGTATAGGTGACGTCTCTTTTTAGATGTTTTGTAGGGGTTTCCTTCTTATTTTTCTTTTATAAATAAAATAAGATAGAAGGAGGTGTTTTATACTCATACTTCTACTGAGTGACTGGGGTTATTTTTTACCAAGGAATTCAAATACTACATGATATTTGTACTATTCCTGTTAATTAATAATGTTTTTATTTATTGGTTTGTTTTTCATTGATATTTTCATTTATAAAAATATTCAAAATTTATTTTTAGCTATTTTGTTAGTTGGCTCTAACATAGTAGCCAGCTGATAGCATGGGGTTGCCCTGTGGTGTGGGTCTCGCGTCGTTTGGCTACGTTTGTCAGCTCTACTGCTCATGCGGAGTATATGGCTCTTGGGATGGCAACTTGCCAGGTTCCATGGCTTTAAAATCTCCTTGAAGACATGACGGGTACCAAATACACCGGCCATTTGTACTGCAACAATCAAGCAGCAGTCAAAATTGGCTCTAATTATACTTCAAATAAGCGGGCGAGGCATACGGACCGTGATTTTCATATCACTAACCAAGCCATCTTTTGCAAACTCATCCATATTTACTGAATCCCAACAAAGCAACAACTCGGGGACGTGTTCACAAAAAATATTTTGCCAGTATTGCATGACTTTCAAGTTGATCACATTCTAGGATGCTCCATTGAGTGGGGGGGTGTTATGTCTAGCGGAAGTCAAACCACTAGACGTATGACACATTGACATATCTCGACGTCGTGTCTTCCTTTTTCTCAAACTAGCTGTATTTCATATTTCTCTTTGATTCTACTCTCTCATGTACCCCACCACATATGTATATAAAGACGCATGTACTTAGACCAGCTAGTACATGCTTATGCAATCTATTCATTTTTTCTATCTCGTATAGCTCTTTACCCTGCAATTCAAGTTTATGAACTCGGATTATACATGTGTGTCATAACAACTTTGAGTACCCTTAGTTCTGTGTCCAAAAATGTTTATTGTTGTTTTTGTTGATTTTTCAACTTCAGAATGAATATTCTGGGAGAAAAATAACTGGAAGTAGCCAAATGCCCTTCTGACTGGGTGAGAAATGATAGAAGACTTAAGATTTAAAATTAGACGAGTGAATAAATCACTTGGATTGACTCAGAAATATTAGAAGAATGAAAGGAATTGGAATCAATCATTTTATTTCAACATTTAATAATACTAAACTTATAGTAATTACATAATGAATATATTCAATTTGATTCTAACAAGACTATTATTTTTACTTCAGCTAGAAGACTAAATTTTACTTCAACAAGAACTAATTTTACTTCCATAAGAAGAACTAATTCTTACTTCAACTAGAAGAACTTTGATGAGAAACTATCTCATAACTACTAGACTATTTTATGTAACTAACATAATATATAACTGGTTTGACATCAATATGTAACTAATAAATTACTAGACTATAGAGCTACTTTAACTTCAATATTCAACTCAGCATATTACTAGACTGACTGACTTGACAATTTAAAACTATGACATGTTAAAGTCACAAAACTGGACTGAAATTTCAACAGGTTTTTCCACCCTTTTGGCACTTTGATACACTTCAGTCTGGTTAAGAGTTGAGGTCACAGGTGCAGGTGAGAAGTGTCTCTTGTTTTTAAAAGTGTCACTTTGTGATATCAAAGCTTATTAACTGGGATATTTTTGGAATAAATTAAATTTAAATTTAAAAACAAAATAAAATAGGGCATTACTAAATTCACATGGTTGGCCCGCAAACTCATGCAGTTTTGACTGCGCGCTGACCAACTGTGTGCACGTGGTTTTGTAAACCGTGTGTTTTCAAAATTTTAAAAAAAGGAAAATGTTCTTTGGGTTCTAAAAACCCCAAAAAATATTTATCAAGAATATTCATGGGGTTTTTGAGCCCCTAAAAAATTAATTGAAAAATAATAAAAACAGAAAAAAGGTAAATTGCAAAGGGCCCCAAAACATTATGAAGGGGTCCTTTCCCGTGGAAAAAAAGTTGATAGGGGTTGTAATCAGGCCCCAAACTTAACAAAAAAAGACCTGATTGATCATTTTTTAAGGATGTCATTAATAAAAAGGCCAAAAATAAATTTTTTGGGACCCAAAAGCCCCCAAACAATTGCCAAGTGGCCCTTCCCCGTGGAATACAAGAAGATTGAGTGTAAAAAACATCAAAATTATATTATAAAAGCCAAAAAAAACAAAAAACCAATAAGAAAGTGACATATAGGCAAAAAAGTAGTACAACTATTCTACATCAATAATTTTTTTATTAAGCCTGGTTCATTTGCATTCAGAGGGGAATAACAACTCCATACCAAGATCCAAGTTCTTCTGAATGGTTTTTTTCCCAAGCCTTGGCCTCCTTGGAGGCATACCAGTTCCAAGAGGCATCAATTTTGGGCGCGGGCCAATTATCAGAGGAGAATTTGAAGGGGACAATATGATCCAGTTGGTCAATGAGCATAAGCAAAAATAGGGGATTATGAGAATGGGAATCAGGGGAAAACGTGAGAGGGAGATAAGTGGCAGAATATTTGGATAGAAGAACTACTGGGTGTTCATAAGTTTCTGCCAATAATAATCCATGGGCTGGGAAAGAGAACCATTAAAAAGGGGGAGCTGATTCAGAGAGGAAATTGAGACAGTTTTGCACTTTTTCCTGTGTTTGGCCATAGAAATTATCCATAAAATTCTTGTCTTTGAACAAGCGATTGGTGTCCAACTCTTTCACCATTTCTTGCCTGACCTGAAGCCAATTTTCTTGTTTCCTACCTAGACTAACTGCTGCTGCTCTGAAACCACAATTTCCATCACCCAAGACATCATGGACAAAACTGATCAGGGGGAGGGCAGTTGCTGGGAAAATGAGGTTCTTGCTGGAATACTGTGCAGAATTTATATTATTAATATACCAAAAAAAAGATGGACGGCTGATGAAAAATTACTCACTTTCTCCAAAGGCACTTCATAATCTTGAAATTTCAGTCTTGTATAGTGACTGTAAAATGTCATAGTTTTACATCCTCAAGTCAATTTAGTAGTTTTATAATATATTGGTTATATATTATAATGAAGTCAACTTTAAGATAGTTTCTTGAAGTTATGAAGTAGTTTCTAGTTGAAATTAGTTCAAGTTTAGTTGAATCATATTAGTTATATGTTTTAAGTCTTGTTAGTTTTTGAGATGGTTTCTCATCAAGTTAGTGCTTCTAGTTGAAGCAGTTTTTGGTTAAGTTATATTAGTACTTCTAGTTGAAGTCAAGCTATGTTATGAGGTAGTTCCTCAAAGTTGTTGTTATCTTCTAGTTGAGGATTAATCTTTCTAGTGTTCCATTTTGCATATGTTTGCATAATTATTTTGTAAACCACAAGTGTGGCTGATTCTGTTACACTATAAGTTTAGTGATCAAATAAAGGTAATTAAATTATTGGTTCATTTAAACCTTTTCCTGAGTCCCTTCCGGGAACTAAGTCCAATCAGTTATACTTCTATAAAAGTAAAAAACCCTTCTCAAGTTCTTTATCAACCCAGTCAGCAGAGCATTCAGCTCTTACCGCTTAAGATTCTTCACATAAAAATCCCCAGAAGGACATAAAGTTGACATGGTGGAAGGAAGCTGGGGGCAATGAGGAATAGAAATAAATGAGAAAGAAATAATCATAAGAAAAAAACATAAAACTCACAATTTCACTGGAACAAGTGGCAGTTTTCTCAAATGCTTCTTTTCCCCTTGGCCTGTAAGGAGAATCTTCATCATCTGAATTTACCTCTTCCTTTCTTCTCTTGATCTATCCCAGAATGAGAGGATTGGATAACACCCTTTTCTTCTGCACCAAAGTACCAGACCTCTGCAAGAATGGAAAATATTGAATTGGATGATAAAAAAATAAAATAAAAAAAACAGAAAACTTACAGTTTTGATAGGTTCCAATTGATCTGGTAGTTCCCCATCACTGCTTTATTCTTCAGTTAAAAATTCATCCTATAGAACAAGGGAAAAATTAAAGTAAAAAATTAAATGGAAAGAATTAGAAGTGGTCAAATAATATAAGATAAAAAACTCACCTCTTCTTCTGATTCTTGTTTATTTTTCTTTTTCCCCTTTTGTATTTTTTTCCCTGGAGCCTGATTTAAACAAAAATAGTTTTGAGAAATTATTCACAAAATTAAAATATAAAAACACACCTTCACAGTTCCCATAGATTTCCTGCTGGGCCTTCCCCTTTTCTTTGGTGGCAGATGGTATTCAAATTCTGAAGGGTCCCTTCTGCTAGATGATTGGGAAATCTTCTTCAATTTATCCTTTGACCCTTTGGCCTTCCTCTGAATTTGTGATCTGGCTTGAATCATGGTTCTTGAATTGAAACCAGTTGATACTTTCCTTGAAAAAGATTATTCATCTCTCCAAGATAAAATTGCTGTTCCCCAGGTTGGAACTGTTGGAATTATTGAAAGAGTTCATTCAGATACCAATGATTGTTGACTGATTTGGTGGAGGGGAGTTAGATCCATCATCTTCTTTTAAATCAAGGCACTAAGAAAGAAAAAATGAAAAAATGAAAAAAAAAAAAAAATGAAAAAAATGAAAGAAATCAGAATAAAAAATTAATTCTAGGCAAGGAAAAAGCATAAAAACATACAGAAAGAGGCCCCTTCACATGCCATTGGGGATGGAAATCTTCAAGTGTAAATGGTTTGTTTTGAATGCATTCTGACTTAACCTTGTGGAGGCAAGGGATTCCCATATATGTTGAATAATCACAAGAGATGCATTCAGTTGATTGGTTTGGTGACATGGCAAAAGAGTGAACTATTTTGAGATCATGGTGAGATAATTGTGAGGAAATTTGATCAATGAAGTGAGGTAATCCAATAAGTGATTTTTATCCCAACTGGGCAGATTCAATAGCTCTTTCATGAATTTGGATTGATAAAGAATGATAAATTTGAGTTACAATGTTGGAGAAAGAACCAGTAGAAGCAGATATGAAACGTTTGAGGTGAGAATTCATGCCTTCTAGTATGGATGTGTTGGTGTTTCCAAAGTGAAAATTCTTGTTGACAAAATAAGAAACAAATTTTTGCTTTAGAGGAATCCAATTTTCTAAAAGATAGTCAGCTGTGGGAGGATTCCAGACAAGAGAAAGCTGAGTGAAATTCTTCTGATAAGTTGCTTCTGTGTGAGATTTCACTAAATAATTCCAGTGATTTTGAATATTTTCCCATTCCTCTTCAGATTTTGCATGCTTTAAACAGTGGAGTTGAATATTTTTGAAAATGTGCCACTGAAAGAGGAGGTGAGTACAGTTGGGGAAGGTTTGTTCAATGGAATTAATCAAAGTGTGTTCTTTATCAGTGACAATGACTTTGGGGTGTTGTTGTTCTAATATATCTAGCAGTTGGAGAAGAGACCAGGTATAATTGTCTTTTCTTTCTTTAGAGAGGAAACAAAAAGCGACAGAAACACTTATGCTTCAGGTGTTGACACCAATGATTTGGAGAAGGGGCATAGAGAATTTGTTTGTCTTGTATGTGCAATCCATCAGTAGAAGGGTGGGGAATTTTATAGCTAATTTGATGGAGTCTGGGTGAGAAATGAAGAGAGAGGTGATAATTCCTTCAACAGTATTCATCTTGAAAAAAAAAAGTCAGATTTCCTTAATTCAAATACTAGAGCTTCAATAGGTGTCTTGCCATCAAGGATTTTTTTGGAGAAAGTGTAACATTCATTGTAAATGGTCCTGAGATTTGTCATGACAGGACCAGAGGATGATTGCATTAGAGTGTTTAAAATCTTCAATGGTGCCACACCTACTTTAGTTAAGTTTTGAACTGTTTCTTGTTGATTATTTTCATTTTGTACTGTTTTCTTGTTGATTATTTTCATTTTGTACTGTTTCTTGTTGATTATTTTCAATTCTTCTGTGTACAGGATGGGTGGAAGGATCAGTGGAGGGTGCATGATTGTTATTGGGACAGATGACTTTAATTCTCCAGGAGTCAAGTTTCTTGGAGAAATTGCCAGTGAGCTGAAATGGACATTTGGTTTTATGGTTGTACCTAAGCCTTCTTTTTTCCGGTAGCATAGCTGGCCGCTACACTCAGATTTAGCATAGAGGCCACTCTGCTACGCTTCCCAAATCATATGAGATGGGTAGTGTTAGAGGCTGTTACGGAACCTCCGCTAACGCTACGCTACTGCTTAAGTGGCACATTTTTTCTTTTTGAGTAGCATTAGTGGGCCAAAATAGCCCACTAACAGTAGCCCTTTTGTAGTGTAGCTTAATAAGCCAAGCTACATGCTACAGGTAGCGTAGCTGGCCCAGTGTTGGTCCACTGAATTCACTTGAGTAAAGTGGCCCCTTAATTTAAGCATAATGATTTTCTAAAGAGATTCTATGCTTCCATTGGGCTATGCTAGGTACTGGAAGTAAGCAAGATAAAATAAGATAGAGATAATTTTTCTGCAAAGGTGAGCTTATTGTTTTGGGTCAAGAAGAAAGTATATTCCTCATGGAGGAATTAGAAAAAAATCATTAAACAAACCATTTGAAAAAATGATTGAGAGAAGTAACTCAAGGTTCCTCTTGGGCTTCTTGAAAGTTGGCAATTAGTATAGGCCAGAAATTGATTTGAGGTGTGATTTATGTTAAACTACAGAGCTAAAGGAAAAACTAATATTTCCAAAAGGGTAATATTTATTATTTTACTTTGTCAAGAAAATTAATAAGAAGAATATAATTTTTATAAATGATAATGATTTTTTTAATTTTATTAAATATAATTGATAATAATCAAATAAGTTGAATTTTATTACGTGAATTAGTTTTGGAAACACCAAAAGTTGATTGTGCACCTCCTTTTGACCGCCAGAGGACATCCAGTTTTTTTTTTTTTCCAAAATTTTTTTAAAAATACTTCCAAAGGTTCTAAAATTACAAATTCTGAGAACCCCTGCTTCATCTTCTGAGCTTTGTTAGCTTAGAAAAAAAAAATTAGGTACTCCATATATAGGGATTACACAAAATCAAAAAGAAAAATAAACAAAAATAGTTAATGGGGGAAATATAGGCTATAATTATCACATGTATTTCAACCTTATTGGAATTCAGGATAGAAATTTTACCCACAGGGAAGCAAAAGAAGTCGCTTTTAGGTTTACTTTTTCAAAATTTTGGTGTTTGGTACCAATTTTTGGAAAAGTAAATTTAAAAGAAACTTCTTTTGCTTCCCCATGGCTAAAGGTTTTATCCCCAATTTTAATGAGTTTTAAATACCTGTGAAAAGATTTTTAACCCATATTTCCCACATTAAATATTTTTTTATATTTTTTATTTCATTTTGTGTACTCCCTGAATAAGTGGTACTTCATTATTTTTATGAAGCTAAAAAGCTCAGAATATGGAAAGGGGTACTCAGGAGGTTGCCAAAAGAGTTTTGTAATTTTAGCGCCTTTATAAATATGATTAAAATATATTTTGATTGATTAAGCAATTTTTATTTATTAAATTTTTATTTAATCAAAACTTTTATAAATACTCTTTTTTTCTTCTAAATCATCATTCTAATTGTTCTGCAATGGTAAATAAATATTTAATATAAAAATAATAAAATCTTCTAATTTTCTATTTTAAGAAGATTGAAATTGATATTTGATTATTTTGACAATTTCCATGATGGTTCCCCTTCTTTAGGAGGATGGCACATCAACATGTATATAAGTTATTCACATGCTTGGTCAAAATCCTTCAATTTCCATCAGACCATCTTTTATTCCTTGGATTGGCCTTTTTTTTTGAATTAATTATCACTTGAAAAGATTTTCATAATACAAACTACAAGTAAGAATAAGGTTAGAAATGGTCAATAAAAAAATAAACATAAAAAATAAAAAGGAAGTATACCTAAAAGCAGAAGCTAGGATTCATATAAAGATAAAAATTGATAAATAAGATAGTCATGCGTTGATTTGATGTGAAAAGATAATTGTGATAATAATAAAATGTGGATGAATAAATAAGTTTCATTTAATAAAAAGAATTAAATAAAAATAACTGTTTACCACTTTTTCTGTTGACCAAATATAATATAAATAAAGAAGAAATAAATAAAAGCTATAAAATAAATAAAAGCCATAAAATAAATAAAATCTATAAAATAAATAAAGGGGGTCGTTTTTTGCACCGCCCAAAACCTGTCGCGCACCGCCTTTTGACGTCAGGAGGCCGTCTGGCCTTTTTTGAATTTTTTAAAAATGTTTTAAAAATACTTCAGGTGTCCTAGAGTTCCCAAACTTTTTTCCCAGCATCCTGAGTACCCCTCCTTCATCTTCTGAGCTTTTTAGCTCCAACAAGAAAATCAAAGTACTCCATATTTAGGGAGGACACAAAATCAAAAAAAAAAATCAAAAGAAATGGTTAATGCGGGAAATATGGCCTGAAAATTTTATCACATGTATTTCAACCTTATTGGAATATGTGATAAAA
>KN362182.1:0-13800 GCA_000785685.1 Uromyces viciae-fabae
TTAAATCATTAAAATTAATTATCATCAATATTTTATTAACTCAGCAAATTTATTATCAGGCATTACATTATTATTATTTTTGCCAATATCATTATTTTATCTGAACATTTTTAGCATTGTTTTATCCTACCTTGTCTTCAGGTATTTTTATATTTCTTTCATTTTTATTTTAAAGATTATTACAAGTTTATAAAAATCTTATGAAATATTATTCTTCAGTTATTATTTTTTTAACAGGTTTGACCCAGAAACCCTTCTTCTCTATACCACTTTGTGGTAACTCTGGGTTTAACCACCCCTGATAATTCATCAGGCCCCAGATCCAAGTTGGATCTCAACTTTAAAGGGTTAAACTAACCCAGGAATCCGTTCCTGGCCCCTAAATTAATCAGAGGGTTAAACAACCCCAGCATAGCTGGCCCCTCTGTTAATTTTATACAAAATTAACACCAAACCAACGGTGAAAACTAGTCCACAGACTATTTTCCAACACTTTGCAGCTTGTGTAGCTAAAGGGTATTCAGTCCCTGGCATCACAGAGCCTGACACAAGAACACATAAAGAATATTTTTCTTGTGTATAATTTTATTGTTTGAAAATCAATAACAAATTCTTATTGTTTGAAAATAAATGAAGAAAATAAATTGAAATTTTTCTTGTTTGAAACTAAATAAATAAAATAAATTGTGTATAATTTGTATGATTTTATTTCTTGTTTGCAAATAAATAGTTTTTTTCTTGTTTGAAAATAAATAAAGAAAATGAATTGAAAGAAAATAAATATTTTTTTTTCTTGTTTGAAAATAAATAAAGAAAATAAATTGAAATTTTTATAAAGAAAATAAATAAAGAAAATAAATTGTGTATAATTTGATTTCTTGTTTGAAAATAAATAAAGAAAATAAATTCAAATTTTTATAAAGAAAATAAATAAATTCATGTTTGAACAATGTACAATATGGTAAAAAATATCAAGTGATCTGGAGAAAAAGAGCAGACTAAAAAGAAAGATTACTAAATGGGCATCACACCATGCAAATGGTTGTAATTGAGACAATGTTTCTTGACAGAACAATGAAATACCTCATTGGGGCTTACTTGGGAGTTTGAAGGGTCAGCTGAAGGCTCCAGTTCTGGCAGGTTGATTTCTTCATCAATCTTGTCCCATTGGTCCTTCAAATTGGCCCGCATGTTGTGCAGGATAATACAGGCATATATCCAACGGGTATATTCCTGCATGTGGGCAGGTTCATACAGTTGGAGTTGCATTTCCTTCAGAGAAGCCCAGCGACCTTTGAGGATTCCAATTGTGTTCTCATTTTGCACTCGTGATTTGGTCAAGCAGAAATTGAACTCTGTGTTCTCTTGCAAGTTGGTGGCAGGCAATTTGTACGCTGGTATGACTGTGTTAGACAGCGCATAAGCCAAATCTGCAATGAGATATTTCCCTGGTTCAACCATCAGCACCATCAAAAAAATGAACCATCTAAGAAAAAGAATGAAATAAATTACAAAGACTTACCACAAGAGAAGTAGTGGGATGGATCCCGATACAAGGCCATTTTCTTGTAAATGGAACTATCTGCACATGATCCCTTCCAACCAGTTATGAATGTGGTGATTAACCAAGAAAAAGAATGAAATAAATTACAAAGACTTACCACAAGAGAAGTAGTGGGATGGATCCCAATACAAGGCCATTTTCTTGTAAATGGAACTATCTGCACATGATCCCTTCCAACCAGTTATGAATGTGGTGATTAACTTATTGCAGTTGCAAATGATTTGCGTGCTGATTGAGTATTTCTGTTTCCAATCAAAGAAAACCTCCCCATCATATCCAGGTCAATGATATAAGGGGATGGTGGTACCATCTAGAAATCCTACGCATCCTGGGAAGCCTTCCAAGCTCATCACCTTGCTGATTTCTTTTTGACGAGCTTTATTAGGCTATCCAACGTATTTTGAGCCTAAAGAGATGATTGTGGAGATAACCCATCTTGAAACTTTGACAACTGTCCCCCGCCCCACCTTCAAGTTTTGAGAGAATCTGCCTATGGAGGCACCATTACCATTTTATCCAAGCCTTTCTACCGTCAATGCCAACTGATGAGGAATCAGGAGTTGCGGTCTGAAGCTGTTGGCATGGAAGACTTCATGATCCCAGACCGCCAAGTAAAAAAATGAATGCTGGTTTGTTCATCCTGGACGCCTGCACAAAATTGGGATCTTGCATGTTGAAAAGCACTTGAATGGAAAATTCCTTGTGAGTAGTAGTAGACAATGGTCTGTCTAAATACCTAGCATAGAAAATTTTTATGTATGTTTCAGTTCCTGGTTTATTTGTTTCCAAACATACTGGGGTAAATAAGAAAAAAAAATGACTCACCGATTGCACCAAACAATTTTGAGCATTTCAGAAATTTCACTATCATCTTCAAAAAGAAAATCAAACAATCTTTGCAAGACCAGGTTATTTGGGAAGATGACCAAAGAGAGTGAAGGAACAGTGGAACCTGGGAGTTTGAGGGCGAAATCAAGTAGATTTTTGGTTTGTTCCATGTTGAAGAAAACCAAAAGCGTGAAAAGATCACGAATGTTTTGTTGTTGCTCGGATAGTTGCCACATGTTGAAGAACTATGATGATTTTTTAAAAACTGGGTTGGGTTGGTAGGTGGAGAGAAAGAGAAGTGGATGGGATTTTGAGTTTAAGATAAGATGAGTTGAAGATAAGATGGGGGGGGGGAAGAGAACCGGATAGATGGGGTTTTGTTGAAAATCATGAAGCGGTCAAGCATGTTTCCATACTTGTATCTTTGCTGATGTGGAAAGTTTTTGGGTCCAAATCAGCAAAGTTCGTGTGCCAAATCAGCCGCTGCTGATTTGTGTGATGGCTGCTGATTTCAAAAAAAAAAATGCTGTTGAAACTGTATTGTGAACAGTCCTAATACTTTTGACTTGTTTACTCCACATATTTTATTCCTGCCAATAAATATTGAGACAGAAATGTTTACATATTTTCCTCTTTTCTTTAAAATTATAAAAAAAAACTCTACTGACAAATTTTCATGACCAACTGCATGTGCATACATGTCACAACGAAATCATTTGCAGGATGTATTTATGCCGTTGAAACTTTTAAATCCATAGAATGCTGTGGAATTTGTGACGTGGAATTCTTGTGCGCCACATTTCCAAGTGAGTGATTACGTAATTTGCTGTTGCTAGCCTCTAAATTCCCCTTTACCTTACCTTCACAACTACATTCCACTCGAACAATTCAACAAACATCACATTACTCATATCATCCATCTTCATTGCGAAAACCAACCATCACAAGATGAGGTCCCATGATCTCATTTCATCACCCTTCCGGACCAAATCACTACTCTTGATAGCCGTCATATCACTCCTGGCTAGGATCGCTTGTTCTGATCCCGGCGAGCTGACGACCTCTCAACTAATCTCCAAAGCCAACTCGCTACTTGCAACTGGTCAAGCCTCAAAAGCCCTTGAACTCTACGAACTCGCTCTCGAACGAGATCCAGATGATTATCTCACTTTGTACAAAAAGGCAACGACTCAAATGAGTTTAGGACAATACAACCATGCAACTAACGCCTTTCAAAAAGTTTTAAGTTTTAAAGAGTTTGATAAAGCCAGAATTCAGTTGGCTAAAATTCACTTAAAATCAGCCGATTATGATGCTTGTCAATCTGAATTAGATTCTTACTTTACAGCTCATTCGAAATCTGATGAATATTCATCCATTTTATCTGATCTTAAATCTGCAAAAAAACATCTTCAAGCTGCTCGCTCAAACCTTAATTCCAAATCTTACTCAAAGTGTGTTGATGAAGCTTCCGCTGCAATTCAATTCAGCCCCCAGAGTTCTGAATTACGTCAATTCAGATCAGATTGTCATATAATGCAAGGCCATGTTCAAGAAGCTGTGAATGATTTGACGTCAGTGGCTTTTTGTTCCTATTTCCGTCCATTTTTCCATTATGTTACTAGACAAACCTACTCCTTACTTTTTTATATATTTCCTATTATTAGTCGAGTTGTGCATTTATCTCCGAATAATCCCATGGCCACACTCCGACTCTCATTTCTATCATACTTTTTCTTGGAGCAGCCACTCGAACAAGCCATCAAACCAATTAAGCAATGCCTCCATTCCGACCCTGAGTCTAAACCATGTAAAAAAGCATTTAGACATTTAAAATCCACGGATAAAGAACTCACTAAAGTTCGAAATTTCAGTAATTCAGATGGACATCGATCGGTTATCAAGCTACTGATCCCTAAATCAAATGAATCAGATGGATTAATTGAAAAGATAAAATTAATGATTCAAGATTCTCAGAAACCTGATCCTAAATCTGGGATTGATGAACCATTGTTCTCGCCTAACTTAAACGACCTCGATGCCAAATCTAAACTCTTGGTATCCCTCTATTCTTTCGCATGTAAGGCGTACATAGGTTTGAATGAACTCAAACAAGCCAAGCCGATCTGCGAAATTCTACATACAAGGGATCCGGAAGATAAATGGGGTATTATTAGCAAAGGGGAAGCTTTAATGGCAGAAGAAGAATGGGAACCAGCTGTAAATTTACTCAGTCAGGCCTACCAAAAGAATGAAGATGAAGAAATTGGTATTCGATTGAAGAAAGCACAAAAAGGTCTAAAGATATCTAAACAAAAAGATTATTATAAGGTCTTGGGTGTGGCTAAAAATGCAGATGATCGAACACTTAAGAAAGCTTATCGAAAAGCAACACTCAAGGCTCATCCTGACAAAGGTGGTTCTCAAGCTAAGATGACTGCTCTCAACGAAGCATATGTAAGTCATGATTTCACCATCGCTTTTTTCATTTGAGTGAAACTGATGACTGGCGTTTGAACAGGAGGTACTTTCTAACCCCGAGCTAAGAGCACGATATGATAATGGTAAGCTTTTACTTAACATTTTTTTTTAAAAAAATTATTGAGAATTAAATAATGCAAACAAATATAAAACTGATTATCTTTTTGTTAAATTATAGGTGATGATCCTAATGATCCTATGTCTGGACATCGTGGTAATCCATTCGAAGGTTTCCATGGAGGAGGTGGTAACCCAATCTTTCAACAATTCTTCCAACAAGCTCAACCCGGTGGTAATCCTTTCGGCGGAGGTCAATTCTCTGGCTCTGGTGGTGGTCAAACTTTTAGTTTTAGATTTGGTTAAATTTTTTTTTTTTTTGTAAATCTTTATACTCTTTAGCATCCTTTTTTTTTTTTTTTATCATTATCCTTTTGATTGTTCTCATTCATGTTTGGATGTTTGTTGGCTTTTTTTCTTTCTTTCTTTATTGGTTTTTTTTTTTTTTTTTGATCTCATTTTGTCGTATTCTTTGATGTATCGGCAAAATCAATATCCTCTATTACCCCTTCTACCAACTTCTAAATGTTGTTCTTTCTTCTTTCTCTTTTACCTTGCATCATTTATCCCCCCTTCCCCCCTTGTTTTTATTTTGTTGTTTAAAAGAAATGGAAATATTGTCTCAACAGTCGAAATTGTTTTGGATTTCAATACAAAACACCAAAAATCAATTTGAGGCTTAATTAATTAAATCATTACAATATCAAACTTCATTTTTTAAATATTATTAACTATGTAATAAGAAGTTTTGAGGATGTGGACATAACACGGGAAAGGGATTGATAACTCTGTAGCTGAAAGAATATATATATATGCATAAAGGGATTTGTTAGTGCCAGAGATTTTGAACACTAACGCTACAAAAAAATTGATTTTGTTGTTTGTAACATCACTGCAAGCATGATTGTATCAGATTCTGAAATCTGGTCTTACATCAGAAGAAAGAATGTGATATTATATCAGGCAAAACTGGTATTGTATCTACCAGAGCTGATATTACATCTACCTCAAATGATATTTCATAGTGGATATTGCATCAGCTCAACCCATGTAATATCAAATTAACTGACTTGTTTTTAGATTTTTCCATCAGATATTATCTCCCTTGGCTAAAAAGTTGTATCAGATGTAAAAATGTGATATAAACTCAAAGATATTGATATTAAATAGTTTGATAGAATGAGATATCTGTTTTGTTTGATGTAATATCATGTTAGGTAGATCTATTGTCATTTCATGTAGATACATTGTCAGTTTTGTCTGATATAATATCAGATTTTTGAAATTGATGTGATGCCAAATGGAGGAATCTGATACAATCATTCTGGCAATGTGTTAGCTGAGCCATCAGAAAACCAGCCAACACTAATAAGAGTTCCCTGTACAAGATCAAGGGTTTGGCAAGCTTGGACATACAGTACATGTGAGCCAAAAAGTGTATTGATATCAATCCACAAAATAGGTGGATTAATATCAACACACAGCTTCAATGCAACCAGTGCCGGGCAATCCACCACACTGGCATTGGAGAATATATGTTACCAACAAGAAAAGAAAAATTCTTATTGCAAAAGAAAAAAAAAATCCTTATTGTGATTTGATTCCCAACCACATAAAAGGAAGGTAAGTGTCTCCTCCCATTCTACTCCCACCCCCTTCACACATAGTTAAAAAGTAATTACCCCATCCTCCTCCATTCCTCCTCCATGCCATGTCACTAATGTGGTTTTTTTTCTGTTTTATTACTATTGCCAGATTCAATGGTTGTCATGGAAGGCTAAATAATATTACCCCCCCCCCCCCCTTCATTATCTGGATTGATGGGTGTCATGGATTCCCAAACAACAATCACACCATTACAATTGGTTTCCCAAATTACCCAGCTCACTCAGTCAGATTCCCCCCCCTCTTTTCCAGACTTGCAAATGTCTTCCTTTCACATCAATCAACACCTTGGAAGAGCTGCTGGACATTCTGTGGATGTCTCTGTCACTACCACTTTGGATTCCTAAAGCACGGCTCAATCACAATCTGACTTTTCCCAGTTGGTACCAGACTTGCAACTGTCTGCAAACCATATCAAGATGACTTGCTGTTGGAGCAACATGGACGATGGCCTCCTCATTGCTACCTTAACCAACCAGCATGCCTTGAATCTATCCACAATGAATGGATTCAAGACAGCTGCCTTGTCAGCTTGAGCCCAAGCCCTTGAGGGATCCAAGACGGCTAGCAGATCAAAAACAAAGGACACATTGGTGTGTCAATCATGATACAATGTGGTATGATCATTCCTTTGTACCTTTTTTTTTGTTATCTCTATGTCTCATATCCAGACTACTGATGTTTATAAGAAAATATCACAACTAAGGATTTCATTTCAGTAAAAATATAACAAAAATATAATAAATTTTATACAAAAAAAAAAATATAATAAAGTTATAAAAATAGAAATGTTAAGAAATTTCAATTTACCTAAGGCAAAACTGATTAATGCCTAAATATAAATTATAACTTTGATAATGATAATCTAAACTATTTATTTATTTAATAATAATGATAAGAATAAAAATGATAATATAAAATATATTTTTGTTATAATAATGAAATGTTCATTGATAATATTTAACTGTAAAAATTAATTGTGTCTTGTTTAATTTTAAATGATAATAATAACAATATAGTTTAATTTAAATATTTTATCTTAATATATATTTTAATAATAAATTAATTGTTTAAATACAACTATAACAATGATGCTAATTTTCAATTTTTAATAATAACTTTTTTAAGAAATAATTCATTTTATAATAGAAATCTTTTTTAATAATAATTGTTTTTTCTTTTTTTTATATTTTTTTTCTTTTTGTTCTTGTTAATAATAATTTTCTTCTTGCTGTTTCAATTGATCTAATATCAAAAATAAAGAAGAGCAAAATTTTATGAAAAATTAATCATTACATCATGATTGTTTGATTTGAAAACAATCATGATGTAATAGTAAATTGACATATTTTAATATTTTTTTAATATTTGAATTGCTGTGGTAACTTTGTCAGAAGCAATTTTTATTTAAATTAAAAACTTACTACAAAATTTCATTCTTAATTCATTCCATAAATTTATTTTATTTTATTTTAATTTAATTATTTTATAAAGTTTGGGAATGGTAAACATAAATAATTGTTAATAAAATTTTATTTATTATTTTTATTTTAAGTTTTAATTAAGAAAATCTTTTTAATAAAATGAAGATTTTCATAATTTTCTTTGACTTACTTTCAGAATTAAAGTCATTAAAACTTCTTTTGCCGTTTTGACAGTTTATGCTTTGTTTCTTTTTGTAGCTTAAAAAACAATACCATCAGGCTCAACACCTGCAAAATTTATCAGGGGTGGGATGGGACCCCAACTTGAAAATCATTACACTTCCCGTCCATACACTAGGGGTGTTTTCTGATCACTTGTTAACAAGTGCCATTGGTTATATACTTCCCCTGGTTGAGTGTGATCTTGCTTTGATACTGACTTGATGATGAACTCAAGTTGAACTCATCTTGAAGTATAGTTGATCAATAGTTGAACTTCATTTGAAATACACTGGACATACTGTTGAATTCTTGCAAGTGATTGATCAAGTCACATCATGATTTCAGGTTGATATCAACATGAGTTCAAGATAGTTTCAATAACCATTTCATTAGACATCAGGAAGAGTTCCAGAAGATATAAAGACAAAGAATAAGGTATGGTACTTGCATGGGAGTGACAAGAAACCTCCCCTAGTGATACCTGGGCAGAAATCTTGACCAATAAGAGTACTTCTGGGAAGGAGCTGGTCTGCTGGAGGACCCGCTCCTTCCCATTGTTTTACACCTTATTGCATCTTGTGGATGGAAAGACGGTTACTGGCAACCACACCAACTTTGGCCATGTGGTAGAGGTAATCTCACTGTATCTTGTATCACAACCTCTCCCTGAATTCTCTGTCCCATCTACCGTGGCAGCATTCAACTGCATGGATTCCTTGACTGTTGCCTGTGGGAGCAAGAAGGATCCCCCCTCCCCTGCTACTGCCATTGATACTCCTACTTGGATACACACTAGCTTGAAACATAACAATGGCAGCTCTGATTTCCCTCTGGAACGGCTCCACCAGCTGACTAAAAGTATTGGCTCTACCATCTCCACTAAGTTCTCCCGTGATTGTGCTGTAGAATTATCACAGCGTGATGAAGCCTCCCTTCCTGCCAACAAATTATTTGAAGAAATCAAATTACTCTGCAACAAAGACAACACGGATATATACTTGGTGTTGGCCCCAGCCCTTCGTGAAACATGGCTTCAGATGAAGATTGGCATGGGCATGCCTTAAAGTATCCATCCTTTCCTGTTATATTTATTTAAAAAAAACTATCTTCTATTCTACTGTTGTCATTTCATTTGTCTCATACAAGTATGGCTCCTTGAAGTAAGAACTCTTAAAACTTTATCTTTACTATATACATGTGTGCTATGTTCTACTTGATCTTGATATAAATAGGGCATTCTTGCCATTGCATTTTTAAGCTGGTCATATAATATATAAATTTGGCATTCTGGCCGAATGATCATTGGCAGTTCAAATCTTCATGATTATCAAATTAAAAACAATTCAAGCATGAGAATAGACTAAAACAAACCATCAGAAATATAGAGTCAAGAAATAAATGATTCAAGAATAAGAATAAGAATAAAAAATGAATCAATCAAGCATAGGAATAAAAATAAGAATGTAAAATGAGTCAAGGATAAAATGTAAAATGAGTCAACGATAAGAATAAGAACAAGATTAAGAATAAAAAAAAAATGACTCACTCAAGCATAAGAATAAGTATTTAAGAAAAGAATCCACTAGTATATAACAACATCTATCACACATGATAAATGAATAACAAAATCCAATTCAAGCCACCCAATTCCTCCTGTGATGTTGCCTTTGTCTAACATAGGCCACATAATCTACCCACATGGCCTGTGCAATTTCCTCTCTCTTGGAAGCAGCCCTGGAGGATTCAATTTGAGTGATCCCAGAAGAATGGAGGGAATGAGAGGGTAGGTGACCCAGAGTGGTAACTATTTGAGCCTCTGGGTGATCTAACAGTCCTTGTGCCTCATTGGGGGGGGGGAGGTTGTGCTTCCTGATGAAATCATGAATGAAAGCCATAACTGAAATGATTTCTACCTGAAATTTCAAAGGATAATGACATCTTTAGCCAAGAACAGGGAAACACTGTTTAACTACAACAAAAATTTGTTCAATAACATTATGTGCACTTGAGTGCCTCAAATTCAACAGTTCATGAGCATTTTTATGCCTGATTAAATAATTAAATATCAGTAAAAGACTTGCAGATAATAAAAAAAGAAAAAGAAAAAGGAAAAGAAAAATATAAGTATAAATATCAATATAAATAAACAGAAAAATAAAAAAATAAAAATGAAAAGAAAAATAAAAATAAAAAAGCAAAATAGAAACTAAAAATAAAAATGAAAAGAAGTAGAAAAAAGAGGAATAAAAATGAAAAAGAAAAAGAAAAGTGAAAAGGAAAAGAAAACAGAAAAAGAAAAAGAAAAATAACGAGCACCTAGCGTCAGAAGCATTAACATTCCAATCCTTGAGATGATAACAGGTATTTTAATAACGAACCAAGAAAGAGTTGTTCAAAGAAAATCCAGCACCACCCAAAAGATATTTTTCATCTGGAATTTTGAAGGCTTTTTGTTGTGCTTGATCCCAAAGCTTCCCATCTGCACAGCTCCCCTCCCAACAAGACATGAGATAAGTAAATATCATATTAAAATCACACACAGCTAAAATATTTTGAGAAGGATACCCCTTGCGGTTAATCAACAGTGGGCCAGCTACGCTACAAGTAGCGCGTAGCATAGCATAGTGTAGCTTATTAAGCTACACTACAATCACGCTACCGTTGGCAGTTTTTTTTTTCAGCTAACACAACTTTTTTTTTGCCAAAAAAAAAGAAAATTAGTGTAGTGTCGTGTAGATGCCTCAAAAGAAAGCTAACAATACCAGGAACTCCTGTAGCTTGTAGCGTAGCGTTGTTACTTTTTTGAAAGCGCTACGCTACAGTAAAGTGCAGCGCAAGCAACTGCTACTCGACATGTGAGGATAGCTTTTTTGATTTTTGTAAGCGATATGCTACAATTCAGTAGCACAAGCAACCAATGTAGCATAGTGTACATTCTTTAAAGCTTTCATATCTGATCTTTTTTCTTTCATTTTATGATGGCATTTTGAATAATTTAAATATGAATAAAAATCTTATTCTTCAAATAAAATGAATCTCACTTTCAAAATTGATTTGATTATCAATATTTTAAATTTTTTAATTTTAGATCCTTGATTCTGATAGCAATGAAATCCTGAGATTCTTTATTGAGGACAAGTACTTTCCAAGAATCAAAAAAAAGAAAAAGAAAAAGAGAATGTGTCAGTAGTAGTATTCATGGTTGATTAAAAAAAATAAGAATATAACAAAAAAAAAAAAGGATTTTGCACTATGTTTTTGAGAACCAATGACACAGTTCAAGTGAAATGGGTCCAATATTGAACCTCCATTCATCATATTGTCAAAGGAATTTATCATAGTAGTAATGAAAAAAGATAAATTAAATGAAAAAATAAAAAATAAAAAAAGAACATGGATTCTCTTTATTCAGAACAAAAGAAAATAATAAAAGAAATCTGGATTTTCACTATGTTTTTGAAAACCAATGATTCATTTCAAGTGAAATGGGTCCAATATTAAACCTCTATTCATGATTTTGTCAAAGGAATTCATTATAGTAGTAATGAAAAAAGATAAATTAAATGAAAAAATAAAAAATAAAAAAAGAACATGGATTCTCACTTTGTGATTTGATTATTAATCTTTTAAGAAATCTGGATTTTCACTATGTTTTTGAAAACCAATGATTCATTTCAAGTGAAATGGGTCCAATATTAAACCTCTATTCATGATTTTGTCAAAGGAATTCATTATAGTAGTAATGAAAAAAGATAAATTAAATGAAAAAATAAAAAATAAAAAAAGAACATGGATTCTCTTTATTCAGAACAAAAGAAAATAATAAAAGAAATCTGGATTTTCACTATGTTTTTGAAAACCAATGATTCATTTCAAGTGAAATGGGTCCAATATTAAACCTCTATTCATGATTTTGTCAAAGGAATTCATTATAGTAGTAATGAAAAAAGATAAATTAAATGAAAAAATAAAAAATAAAAAAAGAACATGGATTCTCACTTTTTTATTGGATTATTAATCTTTTGAGATTTCTAATTTTGAATCCTTCATTCTGATAGCAAGGACATCCTGATATTGTTTATTGAGGACAAGTAATTTCCAAGAAAAAAAAAAAAGCAAAAGAGAATGTGTCAGTAATATTTATGGTTGATTAAAAAAAAGAATATAATAAAAGAAATATGGATTTGCACTATGTTTTTGAGAACCAATGATGCAGTTCAAGTGAAATGGGTCCAATATTGAACCTCTATTCACCATTTTTTCAAAGGAATTGCTCATAGTAGTCATGAAAAAGGATAAAATAAATAAAAACATAAAAAGTAAAAAAAAGAACTTGTCAATAATGTTAATGGCCAACTTGAAAAAAAATAAAGAAAAAAAAAAGGAGATCTTACAATATGTACTATTTTTGTGGGTTAGCGCTTTTTTTATTTTTTCCAGTGTTTTTTTCTTTCTTTCTTTCTTTTTTTTTTTCTGTTTTTTTTCTTTTTCTTTTTTTCTTTTTTTATTTTTTTGGTGGAATTGTGGGTTAGGTTAATGAATTTTTTTTGTAGATTGTGGGTTAGGTTAACCAATTTTTTTTCATTTTAGATTGTGCGTTGTGGGTTAGGTTAGCCAATTTTTTTATTTATTTTTTTTGGATTGTGGATTGTGGGTTAGGTTAACCAATTTTTTTTTTTTTTGATTATGGGTTAGGTTGACCTTTTTTTTTTTCTTTTTTTTTTTTTTTTTTGGGATTTGTTTCTAATCTTTTTTCTAATCTTTTTTTTATCTTTTTTTTTATCTATTTTTTTTTTTGATGAAAGGTTAGTGAGTTTTTTTTTTCTGATTTAAAGTGGTAGTGTAGATAAACTGGTAGTGTAGCAACACCTGTAGCATAGCTAAACTGGTAGCATAGCTGTAGGGTAACTGAAGATCAGCTACGCTACCAAAAAGAAAAATTTCTGTTAGTTGCACCCAAGTTACGCTACAAGCCAGCGTAACTTTGAAGATTTGTCAACTAACGCTACAGGCACCCCCAAAAAAAAAGGAATTGTTACACTACATGGGAGCGTAGTGCAAGTGCAAATTGAGCTGACGCTACACATTGCTGACTAAGAAACACAAACTCTACGCTACATGTTTTTGGTCAAAAAGTGTAGTGTAGCATAGCGGCCCACCATTGGGTTAATGTATCAACATTGATTTTCCACAAACACTGGCACATGGCTCCCATCAACCGCACCAAGACAATCTTTAAAGTAAGGGAAAAATTTATTATTTTGTGCAATTTCTGGTGGTGTAGGGGCATCTGGGCCAGGTAAAATGATTAGTTTTGATAACATTTCCTTATGATCTGCAATTCCAATTAGGGCGTGTCAAAGTTAGCAAATCAGCCATTACAAATCCGCCATTTTTTTTTCATCAAATCCGCCAATAAAAATGGCGGATTTCCAAAACACACTTGCCCAAACACAGGTGTGTTTCAAAATCAAAACAATCAATTATTTGACATCAAATCCGTCATTTCTCCCATAAATGGCTGATTTCAAAAAAAAGTGCTGATTTCATCACAAAAAA
>KN362183.1:0-13067 GCA_000785685.1 Uromyces viciae-fabae
TATCAAAAACTTTTAAATCATTAATAAAAAAATTCATATAAATTTTAGGTCATAATTTCAACAAATATAAGCAAATCTGGGGGTGTTTTTTAATTTTTATTAAATTAGCTCTCATTTTTCAAGTTTTATAAAAGGGGACTGCTTTTGGCACCACCCAAAAACTTCCCTGAACCTCCTTTTGACTGCCAGAGGATGTCTACCTTTTTTGTTTTTTCAAATTATTTTTTAAAAATACTTCTAAAGGTGCTTAAATTTCCTTTTACATTGACTTTAGCAAAAACTGGTGCATGTAACAGAATTTTGCAAAATTAAACGTAAAAGTAACTTTTTTTTGTTTCCCATGGATGAATATTTTATCCCACATTACAAAAGTATGGAAACACATGTGATAAAACTTTTACGCCATATTTCCTGCATTAACTATTTTTTTTATCCTTTCATTGATTTAGTGTACTCCCTAAATAAGGAGTACTTCATTGTTTTTTTTTTTCACTAAAAAGCTCAGAATATGTAGCAGGGGGGCTCAGAAAGATTCCAAAAATGTTAGAAGTATTTTTAAAAAATATTTGAAAAAACAAAAATAGCTGGACTTCCTGTGGCATCCAAAAGGAGGTGCAGGGAAGTTTTTGGGTGGTGCCAAAACCAGTCCCCTTTATAAAATTAATTATCACTTTTAAAATGTATAAAATCAATTGTTTTTTAAATTTATTAAAATTAATTCATTTTTCAAATTGAATAAAATTAAGACTTACATCTTTTTCTATTTTGGTTATATTTTAGTTGCATTTTTTTCTACTTGAATTTTTTTTCTATTTTACTTATAGTTTTTTCTATTTTACTTACATTTATTTTATTGGGTTTATTTTTTTTTTTTCTATTTTACTTTTTTTTTCTTTTTTACCTTTTTATTTTTATTTTTTACTTTTTTTTTCTATTTTACTTTCTTTTTTTTTTTCTATCTTATTTTTTCTATTGTTTTGGAGCCCAAATCCATTGTTGTCCCTAAAAGTGATGCTTGGATGGAGGATTTTGATTTAAGAAGCAAGAATTAAGCCAGGTTCCACCTGCTCAGAGAAAACACTGGTGAAAAAGTTGTTTGAGGGTACTTAGGAGTTGTGGTCTGTTTGCAAGCCGTAAGGCTAAGAAAAATGGTTTCGAGGACATTCCAAAGTCTCATTGAACAAAAAATTCATCAAAAAAAACACGAATCAACCTCATCAACAACAAGGCATACATCTAGTTTTGAATAAGCAAGGTCAGCCCAAAAAAATAGTCCTAAATAGGGGTTAAGAAATATTTGAGGTCAAAGAAGAAAGAAAAAAAGTTTGGAAAAAGAGAAGGTGAGTCAGCTAAATATAAAGAACCAGTTTTATTCAAATTTGGACTTCATTTATTCAGATTTTGGAAACAGAATCTAGTTTAGGCTCACTCGTTGAGGTTCCAGATGATGTATTTAATTTAGATTTAAATGCAATAAGGACAGGCAGTGATTTTTATTCCAAAATTTTTGATATCTTGAATCTTTTTGTGCTAACTCTTTTTTATTAAAAAGAGGTCTGGAAAAGTTTTCAATCCACCAAAAAAATGCCTGAAGGAGATTAAAAAAAAAAAAAAGGGAAAAAGGGACGTGGGAGGGCTTCACAAAATCAAATAAAAAATATGATGTAATTAAATTGTTCGGAAAATCTTTTAGCCAGGAGCACCAAATTTTAGCTTTTAAATTTTTTTAATTTTTGTAAAAATTTGATGTTTTTTTAAATTTTTCAACAAAAAAATGAAATAAAATTATGTTATGACTAACGAATTCATGACGGGGTCACACGCAACATGTGGAAAAAGTTTTTGAGGTCGAAATCCCCACAGAAAGTTTTTCTTAATTTTTATTTATTTAATTTTCATGTAACTCGTTCAGGAAAGTCACATTACCAAGTCGCTTTGGGTTAGAAATTTTAGAACTTGGGTCAATGCTAGAGCGTAGATGATTTTATTTTAAAACCCCTTGAGCTTTCTTCTTTAAAAATAAAATTGAAGAAATTAATACAGTGCAAACACAGGTTGACCAAGTGAAATTTATCGAAGCCCTAAATAAATAAATAATCATTAAATAAATGTGAAAAATCAAAATTATTCAGATAGTAAATAATTGATCGAAGAGGGCAGGAGAAAGCGCAGAAACAATAATAATGATAATGTCAAAAGTTGCTTGACTTCGATGGAAAAATAAAATAAGATTATAATTAAAGAGAAAAGACAAATCAATTAAGAATTTAGTAATGGACCTAATTTTTTATTTTTTCCAAAGAAACAAAAAAATAAAGGGAATGAAAAAGAAAGATAAATAACAGAATTTTATTATTTAAGGTCGTTGTCTGCTATGCGTTTCTTTTTTTCTAAAAAAAAAAAAAGAGGAAAAAAAAAAAGAAAGAGCTAATTAGGTGAATAACAAAACCTATGCAAATGATACAAAATTAAAAACAGATAAACAAGTTTCAAACAAACAAAAATAAATAAATAAATTAATGTTGTGAATAATTATTTCTTTTTCTCAAAATGGAAAAAAAAGAGATAGAAAAAGAATACATATATAATACATTTGCATAGACTATCAATAAAATTAAAAGATATCATTCTTATAATATTTTTTCTGATCTGCTCTGTTGTTACAACTCGTTACATCTTGGTTTTATACAAAATTATTTTTATTTTATTTTTTTTAGAATCAACCACACAAAGATTTAGCAAGCATAGGGAATAATCTAGACGAGATAGAAGAGATTTCAAAGGGATGTTCCCTCCTAATTTTTCAATCTTTCAAGAAGGATGTTCCGAATTGATGATGTTAGGTATTGTCCTGCGACTAATTTACGTGAAACCATGTTCTTCGTAAGGCATAATTTGTAGTTGATCCTCGGTTGAAGAAGTTCTTAGACGGATAAAGGTTGAGGATTGGTTAAATGTTCGGGATGAGTCTCCTCGACGGTCACCTTTGCTTGGAGTGATTTCTTACTGGGAATATAAAGCCATACGGGCGCAATGCAGGATGCGGAAAGTACTGCACATAATAAACTAATAAACCTCCATCCTGACTCGATACCCTGGTGTTGTAAGGCGCTGTGGGTTTTGTGAAGAGAAGTAATGTTACAATTAAAATACAAAATAAACATATATAAAAGACATGGGTCACTTACGCTCCGACACATAATGGGCCAACTAATGCACCCAGGGAGTAAACCATGTTAAAAATACCGTAGACATGAGCGAAACCTAGTAGAAGCAAGGTCGAAAATCAGCGATCCCAGCATGCTTTATGACACGAAATGAGTATTAGGTGTGGAGAATGGATAAAATACTTACCAAGACCTGGTGTAACCTTGACGATTTCAGCAAGATCTGAGATTGAAACAATTTGATTTTAAGTAACTTGAAATATGAACAACACCAAGCCATAGATGTGAAATATTACCTTGCATGATTGGTGCAGCAATAGCCATGATGAAAAGTCCTAAAAATGTTGAATGAAAAGAACCCATCATGAGGATCAGTAACCCATATTTCTACAAGAAGGATTTTTTTAGAATTGATTGTGTAGAGAGCTGACCTGTCATGGCAATCCAAACGATGAAGGTAGCAAGACTACCTTCCATGCTCATTAAACCGAAGAATGGTGTCCCGACGATTAAGCACATAAGGACAGGCCACTTTGCGCCGTACTTGTCAGCAAAATGACCAGCTAAGGGACTTGATGCGAATGATGGCACAACAGCTCCGATGAAGACTAGCGCGGCTCCTCTTGCACTTAGGCCATATCTTGCGTGAACAACCAAAGTCATTCCTGAATCCAATAAGCCTCCAAATGCAAACCCTAATCGCGGAAAAGAAAAATCGAGTTTGAGTTTGAGTTTCAAATGAGATGATTATAAAAAAGAATCATACCTAGCACAAAGATGATGAAATAGAGCGTCCAGACTCTTGCACTGAATAATAATGAACACAGAGCTGCACAGGGACCAGGCACTTTAGCCGAAGAAGATATTTGCTGGTCTGATGTTGCTAGAGTGGAGTCAAATTCCTTGGTTTTTTCTTGAGTTTCTTTCTGATGATCAGCGGTAGGAGAACTTAAATCGGAAGCATCGGAACCTTGTTCTTTGAGCGCTGTAAATACTAATCCTTTGTTGGCAGAGTCTTGGATTTTTCGGTTTTCAATGGCTTGTTTATCTGAGACCACGAGTCTTAATAGAAAATCTATCCCGGCTAAAAAATAGGGTTGGGGGGTCAATTTTCTTCATACTTCCTAGCTGTTGAATGGTACATACCTATGATAAGAGCAAAGACAAAGATGGAGTGATAACCCAGTGAGTCGTACAATAAACCACCGGCCAAGGGTCCAATGACAGTCCCAATCGACCAACCAATCCTGAGGAGGTATATAAATCAGTAAGAATTTGAACGCGTAATCAGAATTTGACTAATGAAATATGAGCAAAATTGCGTACATGACATATCCCATGACAGCACCTATCCGCTTTTCTGGTACGACTTCACAGATCAAAGCCAATCCGAGCGTCCAGATACCGGTACCACTATCGACGATTGTTTTTTAATCAGTTAAATATATATTTCTTTGAATGGTGACTTGATATGAAGAAAAAAAGTATGCACCTGAATCCTTGAAGAACTCTTGCAACCACTAGCACAGGAAATGATGTGGAGAGCCAGAAAAGTATCAAACTACCGGCTATATTCAAGGAGGAGATAATTCAGTATTTTGGAAATAAAAAAATGCGAGGGTAAAAAAAGGAGGAGAGAGCAAGATGAGATAAGTTGAATAAGAATTTACCTAAAAAGGCTAGGCAGGCAAGGAGAGGAAACTTCAAGGGTATATTCCATTTCTTGATTAATTCGCCCAAGATACTGATAGGAATCTGAGAATGAAAAGGAATTGTTAGTGCACTCGTGCTGAAACGGCAAAGCAGAAAGAAAGAGGTTTGTCTTCTTACAGATGAAACGATAAGCCCAAGCGCGAAGGCGGCAATAACTAAAGGGAATGAAGGAATGTGTAAATTTAAATGATTATTAGGAAAATTTTGCCTTTAAAAACAAGGGGCCAGTTGAATGTGTCCTTCGGGTGTAGGTCGATATAACTCACGGTAAGATGAAGCGGCAGCGACATTGTGGTAGCCGATGTCATGTAAGCGAAAGGGAAGGACTGGTACCATGATACCGTAGGTAGCCATATCGACAAGCAAGCCGAAGGAAACAGTGAAGATGATATATGTCTCGCTGCTGGTGATTCGCGTGAGGAAATTTGAAGATTGGATAGGCTTTGAATTTGATAGTTCCTTCTGGTTGAACATGATGAAAAGAGGATAAAATTACACGAGTGGAGAAAAGGGTGATGAAGTTCTGATCGAAGGGAGTTGGACTGAAGGGGAGAAGACTATGTTATAAAACAGCTAGATAACGTTGACAGAAAATATTTTGAAGCTAGCCAGGTGGGAATTCCCTCTTTACTGACTGTATGCTATATTGTGTCGGAGGATAATTGAAGGATGAGGTATACCGGCAAAGATGAAGGGTGGAGAATGTTTACTTGCGTTCTGATTACAATGTATATATAAATTTATTTTTTCTTTTTCTTTTTATGTTCCTTTTCTTATGGGCAAGTGTGATAAACAATTTACCAAAAAGGAAACAAGTAGGCTGAGAAAGTCAAGCTTTTGAGGATAACGGTTGCAGGTTTTTTTTTCTATTCTTCTTCTTTTTTTCTTCTGTGTATCACTCGATGTATGCTAGCATGGCTGTGAAGGGATCAAATTCCTAAAATGCTAAGTGATGGTAGACGACCCTGCGTGGACCGGTTTAAGCTCAGCTAAGTTAGGACCATGGGAGTGGGCAGGTAGATACACTGGAGGTGTTTGTGGTAGCAGGAGAAAGTGCCCTGAGAGCATCCGGTATGAACTGGAGAGATAAATGGCGCGAACAACAAGATTTGTTCTGATAAATAACGGCCTAGTGTTGAGCAACAATCGCTCAGCACTAGTTGGTTTGATTGAAGTGACGAATAATATTTATTAGATAACGTCAAAGAGAATAAGTAAGCTTGATAAAACACAACACAACATTAATCGTGTTGCTTCTCTACTTATCAGTTGAGTCGAATGATAGTTCAATAGATAAGATAAATGTTTCTAATTAATAACTTCCATGTGTGAATGTAAGGGAACGGGCCGTACCTGATGAAGCTGCCTACGTTAAGATGAGAAAATTTTATGGCATCGCATTCACTTGGGAGTAAATAACACGGATCCCATGCTACTGCATTAGTCCAGGACCCAGGTTATCGGATGGGATGACAACACTTCGTCAAAAGGTTTTGGGATCGCATCCTGTTGTTTTGACAACTGATTCTTGGTTGAATGAAAATTCAATCAATACTTTCCACTATGTACGCTGAATCAAATCAAAACTACTTAGTTCCAAATTCAAAGATAAGCTCAGGGTCACGAAGATAGGCTAATTAATCACTTGGGTATTAAAGAATCCCAAAATTCTGAAAAAGCCTGAGGAGACTACAAAGTTCGCGGCTATTGGAGTCAGTGCATTTGGCCCATAAGGATTATACATAACCATTGCAAACTATTTGATCTAATCAAGGAATTAACGCTAGAGATTTTCTTTAATTTTTTATCTTGAAGAGGCTCAACCTCAATCACGAAGAGGGAAACTTAGGGAAAATTGCTTCCCAACACAGCATCCTCTTCCCTTTGTACGTCCCCATCTCCTCATTCTACCCTCTTCCTCAACATCCTGAAATCATCCAGTCTATCACAGATCTAAAAAAAGTCACTCTACAAGCTGGTTATGATACTTGTACGATTATGACACAATTAGCTCGGGCTTGCTGGCTCATATCTCCCCTTCCTGGGACTCCATGGTGGATCTTGTCTTTTTATCGACTCATTTGCCTTCTGGAATGTCTTGTTCAGTGAAGAGCACCAGACATGATACGTATGAAAGTTAAAAAAAAATCTTTCTTATACTCATGATATTTTCAATTATTAGTCCACTCAGTTACATCCTAACTTCCAAGTTTTATTTAATTTCATGCTTTTTGGAAACCACACCAAGTTTGTTTGGGTAAGTTTTGGATGACATAAGTGTAAGACTTTGAATTTGGCAGCTGAGGCTTTGTACCTAGAGTTAGCCCAACCTAGGTTTGAGTCCTGGTGGAGCCTTTCCTTTCCTTTTCTGACAATAAGCCTTTCAAGTGACCACTGGCATGCACAAAAATTTCCTGCTTACAGCAGATTTACGGTATTGTTGAAATTTTAGTAAAAAGGATGATTGGGTTGGAATTGAACTTAACTAAGTCCCCCATCCCCCTCTCCGCTCCGGAGGGGACTTATGAAATAAAATGGTTTTTTGGCCTGACAGGTTCTTCAGGTTTTGCAGGAAAAATCTTCATTTCTATCTTGCCTCAAAACCACATGAGCTATCAACATACCATCAACATATTCTGGAAGGCCTATTCCGTGCCTTCAATCTCCTCAATTTTTGTTCTCCTTCTACCTCACTTCCTCTGTCAATTAAATATCTAGAATAAAATAAAATAAAGCTGGGTGCGCTAGGAATTGCATGCTTTCAAGCTATGTCATGGAAAATGACATGGCTGTCACTTTTTTTCCCGGATTTTGACAGCCACCTGTCATAAAAAAAGTAAGAATAAAATGTCTTGTTGCAGGTGAGCCTCTGAGCTTTTCAATGAATGTTTGGAAATAAAAATTGGGTGATTTTACTCCAAGTTTTGATAAAAAGAAAATAATATGTTATCAAAAACCACCAAAAAACAGGGATAATTCGTAAGTCCCTCCTACAGAGGAGCCACCCCCTACTCCCCCTCCGCCAAGGAGGGACTTAGTTAATTTTGGGTCAGAATAGTATTTTTTGGTGAGGCTGTGTGAAACTAAATACAACACGCACCCCTGCTCAACTCACAAAACTTGCACAAAACTGAGAAAAAATCCTTTGCATAGATGGTATAAAATTTGTGGCCCATGGGAATATTCACATAGTTTCAGTGTAAATGTGCATCAGCCACATGATTTATTCCCAATCCCAGTAAAGATACATTTTTATCCAAAGAAATTTGACTGAAAAGTGTGAAATTGAAGCTTGATAGAGCTTTGAAGTCAGAAATGAGTTCATATAACATGAAATGAAAATCTAATCAAACATTTCAAAAACCTCACTGATAAAAAAGCAGTAGCTACCACTCATCAACCAACACTACATGAAGTGTGCATAGTGCTTGATGATGATCTAATTTTCATAATAACTTCTATGGAAGACTCCAGAAGTGTCAAGAAATCAAAGCTGCTTCCAGTTAAGCCATGCCCCAAGACATGCTCCATGTACAATTATGCTCCCTATTGTCCAATTGATCTTAAATGTCACAAATCCACTTGAGCTGATAAGAGAAATGGTTCACCAATTGCTTGGCTACCTCACAGAAATGTTACACTCATGGCCTTAACACCCAGTAGTGAGAATGTGATCAGAATCAAAATCAAAATCAAGCAAATTTCCTTTTTGAGGAGAAAGGTTGTTGTAAATAGTATGTTAAGTTTCATATTCATAGTGTTCAATCTTTGAGGGACAACATCTTGAGACTGGACCTAGCAGAATGTAATCAAAAAATTAGAATGCAACTCAATAGACTAATTTAAAATAAATTATTTGGTTCATATGATATGATCTTCAATTGATTTTTTTTAGAAGATGAATATAAAATAAAATTCAAATTTCCAAAAAGAACCTAAAATTCTGAGAAATTGGAATAGAAACAGAAGATGTGACCTATAACTTGTATGATCTTCCTCTCCGTTCAAATTACTTTCCTTTGAGAAAGACTTCAACACCACTCGTAAAAACTTGAAATTTGATCTCCATAATAAAGAAATAAGTTTCAGCTTCTGTAGTACTATGAGTAGGTACACAAGCTGAAAAAATGAAAAATATTTGAATTAGAGTATTAAAGATGGCTTTTAAGAGTTATTTTCAAGGGGAGATGTTGGTTTGATATTAATTTTAAATAAAAAATATTGATTAATATTTTCAAAGGTGGGGCCAGCTATTCTGGGGTGCTTTGTATTCCCTCTGTGAATATGTGAAGGGGTCTGAGGATTCAGGGGTTTTTTTCAAGAGCCCTTTTGAATGAGTGGGGCCTGAGGGAGAAGGGGTTATTTTTTATACCCAGGAGTGATAGATGATAACAGGGAATTTTTAATTGAGAAGAAAAGAAAGTACTCAACTTTTATAGTATTTTTTAGAACTTGAAACAAATAAGAACAGTTTTAAAGACTGTATAAACTTTTATCAATTTTATTTTGAGACTTTTGTGGTCCAAGTATAGGATCAGAGATACTAGTAGAGCAAGAGATGTTGATTTTCAACCTCTTTGTAGGACAAGTAAAATATATATTGTTGAAATATTGGACAAAGAAATAAAATAAGAAATAATTTTTAATGATTTTAATTTTTTAATTTTATTAGAATTTTTTCTTTTATTTATTTTTTTAATTTTCAAGATAGAAAAGGCAGTCAGAAATAAATATTATGGGAAGTGGGGCTCACAATTGGATTGTCTCAGGGTATGGAGTGTAAAAAGGATAGAAGAGCCAAAAAGAAAAAATTTATTTCTTAAGAAAACTCTTATTTATAAGAGAAGAAAAAAATAGTTGTGAAGCCTAACAACTAGAGAGCCCCCTGCTCAAGAGAACAGAAGGGGCCTAAATAATAAAGTAAAATAATATAATAATTATAAAAGGAACAAAGAGATTTACTAGACAAATTTCGATAAAGCAGACTGACAGAGCATGCAGACAAGCAAGACAAGATAGGAAGTGAATCACGATTACTGGGGGTGTTAATCCCAGAAAATGAGTTCTAGACAAGATAAAAATAAAATAAAAGAAATAATAGAACGTAGAGATAAGAAAAACAACTCAGTGATTAAGAAGTCAGGGCTCAGTGGCTACAAGCTTATTCAAAAAGTGTATGATCAGACTACTTGTAATATTTCTCTCAGATTTATTTTAACTTTTTTAAATAAAAAATAAAAGAATAAAAAAGAAATAAGAAGGAAATATTTTCATAGCATAGATTTAATAATTTTTTAATGAAAGAGGCATAAGCAAAAGAGGGAAATTTCAACATATATCACTGCAAGAAAAAGTCCAGCAACTGGCTGCACTTGACATGTAAGTTGCCTTTGTGCACAAAGGCAACTCGCATGTCAAGTGCAACCAGTTGCTGACTTTTTTAGTGTATATATATAAAAATAAGATGGTAAGTGATGGTAGATAAAACTTAAAAGGGCACTCAGAAATTCTCTATTTATAATTTTTTGGAGGCTCATGCTGCTCTAGATGGATTCTAAAGTCCCCATGAATAAAACATGCAATATGGGTTATGTGACACACCTTGTGGGCATTGAGTATTTGAAATGACTCAAAATTTGTTTCTGCATGATTTATCGTTGAAAATGTGTCATCCAAGGATACTTTTTTAAATATTTTATGCATTTTAATCAATTGAGAGGACAGATTTATGATTTTTCTGAATTTATCATTTCATTTCTCTTATTCAATTAATTGATTTTTGAAAAATCTTATTTAATATTGTTTTTCATTTCCAAAGGATATTTCTATTCTTCCTCAAAGTTATATTGGGTAAATTTCAAAGGAAAAATTATTCCTTCCTTGAGGCAAGACTCTTTCATTTCTTGACATATTTTTTGAAGCCAGGGGGGAGCCATAATCCATAAAGCTGTCTGCATTGTCAAACAAAGCAGTTTTGGCCCATTCAGGCCCGTGGGATCTGTCAATTGGCTTAAATAGGCCAAATGAGTCCTGTTTCATACTTCTGAGTATCTGCTTATGTCAGCTTACTCATCAATTGTAAGTATTTCCACTATGCATTTATCACCTAAACTACACACAACACCTTAAAATTATGTATTAACTTTTTACATATAGGTGAGTATAGAGTCTTTAGGTTTAGTTTCTTACTATATGTGTTGTTCAATATCTTCCTATGAGTGAAGCTTGAAGCAGAAATTTATTTCAAGAACTGTTTGATTCAAGTAATTTAGAATGAGCTTTGTAAAGTTTTCATAGTATATTCAATCAGACTTGAAAAATTAGATTGAAAGATTTTTCTGAGTGAAACAAATTGATGGTTGAATTTAGGAATATGATATCAATGAAATCAATTTATAAAATAGAAAGTGAAGTATAATGAAAAGTGGATTGGTTGTGGTTTCTCTTGCAAGTTGCAATTGAGTCTTCAGAGGTGTCATATGAAAATGGCACACAGGTATTGTGAAGTTAAGATAACAAGCTTGGGTTTTTGACAATTAAGAAAAAGAAAATAGTATTAATATTTTTTAGATGAATATTAATCAGCTTAGTCATAATAGGAATTTCAACATTCTCACCTGTTTAAAATCAAGCTGCTTTGGTTACCTGCTCTATCTCAATTAGCAAAGTAGATTCTCACTCCTCCACAGATTCTCACTCCTCCAATGACTTTGATTACATTGGAGTCTGCCTTCTCAACTAGTCGAAAAATTCTTAGTGATTTCCAAATTAGTCTCAAGCATTAAACACCTTATGCTCTGATTTGTATGAAAGACTGGATAATGCTTGAACAAAGTCTCTGTACTGAACCTGGGGCATCTGGTGAGAAAATTGATTTCTCTGAGTAAGTTTTTTTTGCTATTCAGTCTCATTTTGGAAATTATACTCAGCTCAAGTCTCAATAAATAAAAATAAGATAGATACACCCAAATCAAGCATCAAGTCTCAATATATAAAAATAAAATAATCACCATTTATTTCACCAAAAATGAAAAATCTCTATTTTTACGTTTTATCATTTATATTTTATATTTCAATTTTTTAACCAATAAAATGTGATTGCTAGTATAAATAGAAATGCCCTTATTTATTAGTAATTATTACAAGAAAAATGATTATGCAAAAAATACATATTAGTACTTCTTACAAGGAAATGAAATGATTCAAAATAATTTCATACTGCAAAAAGCCAGGTTGACCCAATGGGGCCTGAAACTCAACCTAGGAAAATCATGTGGCGGGCATGTGTTAAGATTCATGAATTCAGAACTTCAAAACTTTTCAGTCTTTTTCAGCCAGAGGGCTTAATCTTGAAAATTGTGGTCTAAACTTAACTTAGAAAATTTTTTTTCAATTTATTTTTTTTCATCTTCTTAAAAAAACTCAGACTCAGAACAAGAAGACAAACTAGATCAAGAACACAGAAAATAAGACACTGGTATTTCATTCAACTCATCTCAAATCAAGATCAAGATTAAACAAATCACTTAAATTTTTATTTTTTTATTTTTTATTTTTATTTCTTTCTTATTTCTTATTTTAGTCTATTTTCAGAAAAATCAAAAATCAGCACACTTCAGCTTCAGTCCATACATTGGATCAAATTCATTACTTTCATTGGTATTTAATCATTCAAAAATACTCAAAATATTATTCTAAAAATTAACTCATCTTATCTTATTTTTATTTTATTTTTATTTTTATTTTTATTATTTTTAGTCAGATCAGTCATAAAAAATTATTAGAGGATTTTATTATTTTATTTACGCTCAGAACTTGTCCTTTAGGTATTCTATCCTCTCTTCTTTATTTCTCATTCTTGTTTCTTTATTTTTATTTTTATCTATTTTATTTTTTGTTATGACTGAAACCAAATCACTTTAGTTTCCAAATTATTAGATTTACAGTCTCAACTGTCAATTCGGAAACATTACATTGTTAAAACTAACAGGAATCGTATATCGAATACACTGCTATAGTCTATCGGTTAATCGACTCGTTGATTGGTCGATACTCAACCTTGTGTATCCTTTCTTTGTAACGACTTCAATTCCCACTAGTCGACCTACTCTTTTTAACGCAAATCCTTGACAGAGTCTCTTCCTGGAAACTACAGACTAAGGACAGGTCTCTGACGTACTCCTCACT
>JNCO01005067.1:0-14530 GCA_000785685.1 Uromyces viciae-fabae
TTTTAAGATAATTAAAATATAATAATTAATTTTTAATAATTTTAATGATTTTTAAGATAAATTTTAAGATATTTTTATTTTTTAAAAATAAAAATTGATAAAACAATTTTTATTAAATTTTATGTTAATAATTTTATTAATAATAAAGTTGCTTTGTTGTGATAGAAAAATATTTTAGATGAAAATTATTTTTATTTATTTTTAAGAATAATTTTAATTGAATAATTAAAATTATGTTTTGTCTGAGTTTTCTGAGTTTTTTTAATTATGTTATTATTTTTAATTAATTTTATATTGTTTTGTTGATGATTGATTCAAATTGAGTATCTGCTAAGAAAGAGAGGTGGTCAATGACGTCATGTGACATCATTGAGTTGTTTCGAATTAAAAACGGTCAATTATGTCATGACTGTTTAGAATTTTTAATTTTTAATTAATTTTTTATTTTTAAATTTAAATTATTAATTTATTTTTATTCAAAATAAATTAATTTTTATTTTTATTTCGAAATTAAAAACTTACCATTTTTAGCTTCTTTTTATTTTTATTTTATTTTATTTTTATTTTTAATCCCCTTTTTGTACATAAAGTCTTTTTATATTTTTGTTGTCTGAGACTTTTGTAAAAGAGATTTTATTTTATTTTTAATAAAAATTAATTTTATTAATTTTTATTCTATAGTTCTTTTTTCTTATTTTTATCAAAAAGAATAAAACAATGTTTCTGCTTACTTCTATCTATAAGCGCCATTTTTCTCTTGCCTTGGCAAGGATGATTAGAGGTATTTTGACAGTGTTGGTTTTGGTTATTTATATGTATGAATGAATGAATGATGCAACCAAAGGGGGGAAAGGGACCTTTATTTATAGTAAAATACTCCTCAGGGGCGCTCTAAGGACCTTTCATTTGCCTATGGGAATAAGAGATTGTTCTCTTATGCCTGTCATAGAATTCTATTGAAATATTTCCCACTTATTTATTATTACATTGTATAGCTACTTGTAATAGCAAATAAATCATTATATTTCACAAAGTAATTATATAATTATTTGCATTATAATTTAATTATTTTTTAAACAATCATTCAGTGCTTGAAAAGTAATCAAATATTTAATTCAAAGCACTGTGAATAATATTTGGAAGTCTGGACCTTGGTATGTGAAAAGAAATAAAATATTGAGTTTTTTTTTTTTATATTGTATGGAAATAAATATGTGATAATTCATTCCCAGGGTTCTTTCTCCAAGGTAATTATTCTCATGGAGGCGCAGAAATCCTCTAAGTAGGTCTGTGTACCTACTGTTGGCAAATTTCAATTGCCTATAACTTCTAAACTAATAGAGTTATGACAATTCTGACAGAGTTTTCATGATGTACAGATCCTAGGACATGTAATAGCCATAATAAAATCCCCTCTACGTAGCTTTTGATTATAAGTAACTTTCTGATTATCATTCTTGTTTAATGATAATCTTGTGGGATTATTTTAATGGTGAAGGGTTTAGATTTTGTAGGTGACTTTCGAGAGTGACCCAGGGTAGTTTTTGATGAGAATTCAGAATATGTAATAATATTCTATGAATTCCTTATAATAAAATATTTATTAAGTATTTTATTATTTTTTAGGCTATCTGGATAATTAATTTATCTCATAACCTGACACTGCAAAAAAATCTCCTGCAACTGCCAGCAGTTGACATGCAGTAGCTTTTGTTTAACTTTGATTTTACTCTGACCTTACTCAAACTTTAATTGAACCATACTCTAATGCACAGTGACTGTACACAATGCACACTGTGCAAAAAATTGAATGTGGGATTAAGTTGAACTAAAAACTGAATAAAACCAGAGTATGCTGCATGTCAACTGCTGGCAGTTGCAGGAGATGTTTTTGCAGTGTGACACTCTCCTCAGTTTTTTCCCCCCATCTCATCTAATCCATCTTTATATTGTATGGAAATAAATATGTGATAATTTATTCCCAGGGTTCTTTCTCCAAGGTAATTATTCTCATGGAGGCGCAGAAATCCTCTAAGTAGGTCTGTGTACCTACTGTTGGAAAATTTCAATTGCCTATAACTTATAAACTAATAGAGTTATGACAATTCTGACAGAATTTTCATTATTTGCTAATGCAAACGCATGCAAAAACCATACTCTGTGCGCCTGTATGTAGCTTTTGTTTATATGTAACTTTTTGATTATTATTCTTGTGTAATGATAATCTTGTGGGCTTATTTTAATGGTGAAGGGTTTAGATTTTGTAGGTGACTTTGCAGAGTGACCTAGGGTAATTTTTGATGAGGATTCAGAATATTTAATAATATTCCATGATTTACTTATAATAAAATATTTATTCAGTATTTTATTATTTTGTAGGTTATCTCAATAATTAATTTTTCTCATAACCTGACAAGACTCTGGTAAAACTACATTACCCACAGGTGGCAGTTCATTTACCCAATTTTCTTGCAGTGAAAAATAAAAAAGTAAAACATAAAAATAAAAATAAAGGGAAAGAGAAAGAGAAAAACAATACCAATTGAAATGTGGTTATGTTTCTGATTGATTCTCAATTACTGTTTTCTTTTCCCTGTTGTGATAATTCACATTCACTATATTCTCCTTTCTGTTGGTTAAAATATTTTTCTTTTCTCCCCCATTGTTTTGAATTTTTGACGTGTTTCAGCTTCCTGTTGGTTCAGATTTTTATTCTTTTTTTAGTGTAATAATTTTTCACCCTTAATTTTTTCTGTTTGTTCTTTCTGCTGTTTTCTGTGGCTTAATAGTGATTATTGTATCAATTTCTTCTTGTTTGAACCTATTTGCTTAGATGTCTGATTCTTCATCTGTACTTTTTTTTTTTTTCTTTTTCATTTTTCAATTCATTGCTATGCCTGTCCTCTTCTTCCTTATATTTTGGCATTTTCTTTCATTCTTCATTTTTTTTTGTTCTTTTTCAGAGAGGGCTGAGGAACCTCCTTTCTTTATTTTCTTGTTGGTGGGGTATCTCATTTTATGGAGGTTTTTCTTGCCAAATTGAGAATTCCATGCATAGAATACCATACACAAAGGAATTAACACACCATAGGCATAAAAATATTTCCTGTTTCAGGGATTTCAAAAATATCTTCAAGTGTCCCAATCTCAACATTGAAAGCAAAGAATTCAATTAATCAAAAATTTAAACATTATCAAGTTAAAAACCTCAGCTCTCAGTTTTAAGTCCAAATACATTTTTTTAATTTACCTGGAAACATCAACCAAAAATTGAATATTCTGTGGATATATAACAATGTGGTTTGGTTTTTACAACAGGAATGTCTTGGCATTATTGTGGTGATCAAGATTAGTGTTAGATGATTGTTACTGGTGATCAAGATGAGTGTTAGATGATTTTTATTGGTGATCAAGATGAGTGTTAGATGATTGTTAGTGGTGTTATTGGTGGTGAACATGAGTGTTAGATGATTGGTATAGGTTTGTTATAGGTTTGTTATAGCACGACAATGTACTTGCATTGCCTTCCTTTTTTGGGTGGTGATGAATATTACTGACACATTCTCTTTTGCTTGTTTTTTGTTTCTTGGAAAGTCCTTTTACTCAATACACAATCTCAGGATTTCTTTGCTTTCAGAATGAAGGATTTATAATTAAAAAATTTAAAATATTAATTATCCAATCAATTTTTAAACTGAGATTCATTTTATTTTAAATATTCTTTCTTTGAAGAATAAAATTTTTATTCATATTTAAATTATTCAAAATGCCATCATAAAAAGAAAGAAAAAAGATTAAATGTTTTTGTTGAAATTTAGGATCAAGAATTTAATAAAATAATAATAATATTTTTAAAATTTTCTGATTTTTATTTTTTAAGAAGAAATAGCGGATTTTTAAGAATAAGGGCAAGTGAAGATCACTGGGAAAGACTCAGAGGGTGCGGATGAAAAGATAGCAGAGTCAATGATTTTTATTTCTTTTAATCAAGAGTTTAAATAGAGAAGAAAACAAAGATAGACCCCCAATATTTATTTGAGGGGCCTAATGTGGTTCCAACACCTGTGGTAAAAAAATAAAAATAAAAAAGAATCAAAAAGAGAAGAAAATAAAAAAGATAATCAAGACTATTTAATTTGAACATGATTAAACATTTTAAATTCTAACAACATAGACTGCAGAGTCGTTAATTCTGTATATGAGATTCAAAATATTTTTAGGTAATAAAAAAATAAGATTTGAAAAAAAGAGATGGAATAAATAAGATGGAATAAATAAGAACTAAGAGATTGAACATTTAAATCTATTTTTAGACTGGCTTGTTGGCTACTGCTATGATTTTTTAAAGAAAAAACATCTTAGACAATTTATACTAAACTACTTCAGACAACTTATTTATTTATTTTTTATAAGAAAATTTAATAAAGAAAAAGATTTAAAGAATTTCATTTTTAAGTAGTGATTTTTATTTAAGTGGCAAACATAACTCAAATTCCAACAGTTTTGAACAAAAACATCCAAAGATTTTGTTTAGAATAAATTTTTATTTTAGTTTTCTTATTAAGGCATTTTTTCTGTGATGATTTCATGGCGGAAAATTTCATTAATTATTATTCAAAAGAGATGAAGCTGATGATTCTCATGATTTTTCATGAATCTCACAAAGATTTTTTTATTTTCATTATATGAAAATGATTCATTGGAATCATTTTCAAAAAAATTAGCAAAAATTTTTGCAAAGAAAAACTAACATCATAAAAATTATTTTTGATTTATCTTTTGTTTAAATAATTTTTAGATCCTATTAAAAGAAACAAATTATCATTTGTCATATCATTCCTCAATACCAACTATCTTGATTTATTTTATATTTTTAAATTCACTATTTCAATTTTATGTATATATTTTTTCTTTTTTTATTATTATCTCAAAATTTATTATCATAATTATTATTAGAAACCATTTTTATCAAATGTTTTTATCCGTTGTGCAGGTGATTTTTTTTTCTATTTTTTTTCTTATTTTTATTTCTTTTTGAGGTAAATATGTTGTATTTGAAATAATAGTTCAGGGCTATCCTTCCATGTAGTGTAATGGTTGCTGCCACTATTCTTTTCTGTAGTGTAGCGTTCGCTTGCTATACCCTTTACTGTAGCATAGCCGCTGCTTGTGCTACCCTTTGCTGTAGCGTAGCGGTTGCTTGCGCTACCCTTTTCTGTAGCATAGCACTTTCAAAAACTAACACCACTGTTCTACAGATTACAGTGGTTCCTGGGAGCTTTAAATTTCTTTTTGGGCAGCTAAGCTTTCTCAATTTATTTATTTCATTGAAAAAAAGTAGTGTTAGCTGCAAAAAAAAAAAACATCTAATGTTAGCATAGCTTAATCAGCTAAACTATGCTACACTACACGCTATAAGTAGATTAGCTGGCCCACCGTTTCTTGAATTGATTAACAAGGTTGAACTTGAAGAACTGGGTGGGCAGAGAGAGGGTGTAAGGGTTTTTTGAGGGGAGATATGATATCTGCACAGATCATGAGGGCCTGCTTACATTATCTCCTTCTGGAAAACCCCTAAATCTATTTCAAGTTAGGTTTCCCAGACGGTGTGACAGAAAATAGAGTAGCACAACTCCTGGGAGTTACTCAGTAATGGGTAGTAGCTAAATTACTTAAAAAGTATGATGTCATGTAACAATCCAATGTTGAGTGGAGCAACGTAGGGTTTTTGGGGGCTGAGCAGTTATTTGGATTAGGCAATCAGACAAGGGTTACTCAGGAAGGTACTGCGGGGTAGATTTGTACTAAGGGCTGCGGATCTGCAGGGGAAGAGGAGGATTGTAAATGGATAACAACCTGATTTGGTTGGATGCAAGAAGTGGGGGGTATTGGTTGGCGGTAAGGGTTCTGGTAGTAAGGCAGACGCGGAATTGGTGATTGGGGCAAACAGCTGCGGAGATGGAAACCAGGGGAGTACACGGGTGAATCAGGGGGGATTGGTGTGCGGTATGGGAAGTGGAGGACTTAAGAGTTGTAAATAGGGGAACATATGTGATAAAATGCACATACACTTACTTTTATAGCAAATTAATATTTAAATCAGGGTTTCGCTTAAAAATTAGGGCATTCAACTTAATAAGTCTCTTAGGGAATGTAACTGCGGAAGTGTTAGAGGATAGATAAGGGCCAGTTCACTGGGTTATTGAGTCCAAGAATTTAAGTTATACTTGGAATCTTATTAATCTAGTTATAGCCTCAAGGAGTGGAACCATTGAGTTCAGGAACCTGCGGAAAGGCATCTTCATGCAAGCACACAATTTTTCTTTCCACACTATCTTAGACCATGTGAGGGTAATCCAATATTAATCTGTTTTTTTCCTCACATCTTGTACGTGGATTGCCCTGTCCAGAGCAGTAAAATCAGAGGTTGATTCCCCCAGCTGTGCCAAGCCCCAAAATGTGATGATACACAAATCTCTAATTGCTTTCTCCTTTGCATCCAAGGTTAATACAGTGTTGTAAATTATCCTCAAGTGACACAGAGTCACAGGTACTTTATTTACCCTTGAGAAAAATTTTGTGCCCATGGTCGCAGAAGCTTTGAGCATTAATACTGTGGCCACCTCCATCAAGGGGAATGGTTTTAAATGCAGCGTGTGCCATGCCTTTGATCCACTAATGTAATTTTTAAGAGTTTTTTCCCAGACTTTGTGTGCTCCAGAGAAATCTTCAGCTGATCTTCAAGCCCACAAACAAAACTCCAACACCAATGTATCACTGAGGGGTAAACTGAAATTGTCTACTTGCCCATGCAACTGGAATTGAAGGAACTTCTTAACCGCAGTTTTATAAAAATGTCTTGTCCCAATAGTCCACCCCTCAAACATATCAAGCGTCAATGAATGTGTCAGTTACTCTGGGTAAAAAACTTATTAATGGATATTTTGGCAAAGGGGTTTTTGAGTAATTTATTCTGTGATAATCAGGCAGAAATCAGGGTGGGAACTGATGATGCCTCAAGCAAGAAAACTTGGCACTCAGATAGAGATTTATATATTACCAATGAAGCTCTCTATCAAGGCAAGACCAGTAAAATTTGGGCTCCCACCACTGGGAAACTGGCTGATATTTTAACAAAGAGATTAACTCCTGATATGTTTTCTAAGTTGTGGAAATGTGTCATGGGTATTGGAGTTTGATATATATAATTTTTTTTCTGTTTTATTTCTCTCTTTCTCTAGCAATTATTTGTTTTATATCTAGTAGTGTGGCCAGGGTCTGGGTGAGGGGTGTTAATTTTTCCATCTTTCTGTGCTTTCATCCTTCATTATTTTCTTAAATAGTCTCTAGTTTTAGTTATCAATTTTATAATTAAAATTAAAATTTGCCTATCCTACTTATCATTAGCCTTGTTATTAATATTTAGATTCCTTAAGGCTTTATTACTTTATTATTAATACGTTGTAGTTGCTCATAATAATTTTATTGTCCTGTTTCCATAATTGTAGTGTTGCAGATGAATCTTTATTTAGTTCTGTCTCCTTTATGGTTTTACGGATGAACCCTTATTTAGTCCTGTTTAAATTTTAGTTTTACAGATGATAACTAGTTTTAGTCCTGTCTCCTTAGTAGTGTTACAGATGAATCTCTCTATGGTACTGTATCCTTAGTAGTGTTACAGATGATCATTATCTTAGTCCTGATTCTTGTTTTAAGTCACAGATTTTTTTTTTTTTACTTGAGACATGTCACTTTTCTATGACAAGTTACTTTTCTTGTTATGATTTTTTTTATTTGAAATAAAAATTATTAAGTTTGAGCTTAACATTATTTTAAACCAATTGACCCCAGCTCCTCATTCAAAAACTATCCTCAACATCCTCAGCCTTTCTCAGTCTCCAAGCACATGAAATTAACAAGGGGGGGAGTGTTGTGATATTGAGTTGTCACAGGGCTTTCACACTCACCGAGATGGGGTCATATATGTTTTTGGTTAGTGACAGAATAAATCATCACTTAGTTCTGCTTTATTCCTCCACACGAGTCACATAGTAAGTTATCCTTTTTTAATTATTGCAAATAACCAGCCCAGCAAGTCCATAAGAGCTCTTCCGCAAGAAATAATCCTGAAGAACAATTTTTGGCTTGTTTTCAAGCAGGGAAAGGGTTCCATCAACCAACCCAAAGAATCCATAAAAGCAAAAGTTATCACATATTTGATTGCCCAAGATCTGGTGGCCCTTCCAATCAGGCCACAAGACCATCTGCCTGAGTAAAAAAATATTAAAAAACAGATATTTATATCAGTCAAAGAACAATGTCCCAAAAATGAAGATGTCATACCTTTCAAGATTTAAAATAGCCTGTATGCATTGATAAGTGTAAAGTTCAACTGATCCCTCTGAGATCCTCAAAAGGAGATCCAGAATGCCTACTGAGGATCCATTTCCATAAGTTCCAATTTGCTTTCAAGTGACTAGAAGTTGCTCAAGAACTGGTTGTTGCATAAAATTTGAATTATTATGAAAAATGAGGTTGTCTTTGATGAGATTAACTAGATCAAGAAGATTCTCTTTAGACATGCAAAATTCTTGTTTAAGTTGGAATGAATCTAAATTCATGAGGTAGCTGGATATATTGGGAGCTTTTTTGTACAAAAATACGGGAAGATATATCTTTGTTTCTTGATGATTGAGAGGTAAATGAGGATTATTGTTGTTTCTTTGTTGTCAGAATCTTTTTTTCCAATATCTTCTCCAAGAAAAAGGTTGATGGCTTGTTAGATGGCTTTCTTATGGAGGTATTTCTTCAGATTTTTGATGGTGATAGTAATCCCACTAATGTACTGGTTTACATGCATTTTTCATTCACTGAGAGTTGAATCAAATTTCCAATTTGAATTAGGTATAGATCTTGATTCTTGACTATTTTCATGTTGTTCATGAAGATGAACTAGTATGACTTTATATTGATTCAATTCAGCAGAATGAGTATGGTTTGGTCAAGAATTTATATTTGAATAGTATGAGTAAGTGATTGAATTTGAAGTTGCACAATCCTAGTAAGAGAAAGGATAGGTAATATTCAAATTTCTAACACAAAGCATCTGTAGTTGTTATCGTGTTTTATCCTCCTACTCTAATTTATTTCAAAATCAGGGACTGACTAACAGCTTTTTCCCACATAACTAGGAGTGCTCTACATCATTATAGTTGATTGATGATTGCATACCATGCTTCAATCACGCCAAAATCTATCTTTAATTCCTTGTTTGGCCTCCTGAATTTTTTAAAATGGCTAAATGTAATTAGAAAATAAAAAATTGATTGAACTCATTAATTTTTATGGCAAAGATAAAAATATTGTTGATTTTTCTATGAGTGTCCTGCCATTATTTACCATCACAGTCTGTTAGGGCTGTTGTGTTTAAACATGACCACTCCCAACCAATCACTCTGGAAGTCACAAGTGTCTGTAACCTAGTTGGTAAAGGCAACATTCTAGTAAATTTCTAAACATAGCTGTGATTGTGATTTCAAATCTCACCAGAAACATCTTCATTTTACATTCTGTAAAAATTTTTCTCCCCTTGAGGCTTGATTGAAGCTGTGAGATTGGTTTGACTATTTTTTAAAAACTAGGTTATTTACCATCCAGTTTATTTACCATAAAAAAGTTAATATACTTGAGAAAAATGATTTTTGTTTATTGTATATTCACATTGTTTAGCCATACAATTAAGGAGCTCATTTGAAGTGGATAAACATCAAGAAGGTTCATGTTTTTATGAGATACTGGTAGATCAATAAATGAGTCCAAGATCTATAAGCCATAAATATCTTCCAGGACAATTGCTGGAGCTGTTTGAAAATTGAGGATTTTTTCCTAATAATCCTTTGTTTATTTACAATAGATCAGGAAAAACTTACCTTTGCTTTTGTTTCCACTGCCAGTGAATACAATTCAGTGAGCCTAGCCTCCCAGGAAGCTGTTGCTCCTCACCAACTTTCATCAATGTCTTCACATCAGCTTCATTTGGATAACAAAGAAACATGTATATTCTGGAATATTTTTAAATAATAATTTTTTAGAATTTTTTCATGATTTCAACTGATTTGATCTCAGAAGTTTTTAAATATTCAGCCTTTGAATCTGCAGCTCCTCTGTTAGCATGCATTCAAATGGCTGATTTAACTTTTATAAAGAGGATCCAATCCAGTGATTGTAATCTTTAACATCAGACACAATCCTTGGGAAAGGCAAAGATCTCACTTCAAATCATCTATGGAACTTGTAGCTGGTATGGATAGAATGAGAGATAAATTATTTAGTCACAGGTGCTGGTCTTACAAGTCTCATGAAAGATTATCTGCTTTTCCATGTCTTCCATGGATTCATGAATCTTGTTGCTCTTCATCAGTTTGAGAAGTGATCAAGACGGCTTGTTGGAAAAATTTGAAGTTGAGAGTGAGTAGAGAAATGAGATTGGAAGTGGATAACATGTCTTTGATGTTGTTCCATCTGGGGTTGAGGTGGGTTGATGAAAAAAAAAGTGCCAACAAGTCGGGCCTAATTTTGGCAACACGCAGCAGGATGGCTTGGCAAGTGCAGAAAAGGCACGATTTTTACCACCCGGCGGGTTACCTGCCGCGCTCCTATCAAGTTTGGCAGAGCTTAATCAGCTATCACAGAGTATGTCACAAAAGAGGACGCAGAGCTGCCAAACGCGGCCTAATTCAGGCCATGAAATGTGGTGACTGATATTTCCATATGGCCTCGGTGTTTTTGATTTATTAATTTTTGACTGAGAATTGACTCAGGCTGTTCTTGGGTTTTATCTCGGTCTAAAACCCAATAACATCCAGGATAAAACCCACCCTCTATTCCCCCCAGCGATAGGAAACATTCCTTCTCTCAACTTCAATCTCACTATCTCATTTCACCCAGCAACACAACTTAAGCTCAACTTGTTTTAATCCTCAAACATGCCTCAATCCAGATTTTCATCAGCTGCTTCTTCTCCCTCACTCCAACCTAACCCATCGTCGACTGGAAATACAACATCACCCACCTCACCGGAGGACCAACCATCAGATTCTCTTGCCGATCTCCGTCTCTTGTTACAATACGTTGCTCGTGCGTTCTATGAAGTTCGTCACATCCTGCTGTTTGATCAACTGATTCGGATTGAGGCGTGAGTTGCTTCCCAAATCAAATCAATCTCAGTACCTACCACATTCTCCACTTTGCTCTCTCCGACGACTCCCCCCCCCTCCCTTTAATTTTCTTTCAATACTCGATATGTCTTTTTTTTTCTTCTGTTTTTATCCTCCCTCTTTGACCCTTACATTCTTCATACGTAAAATCGCTCCTTTCCTCCACCATTCAACTACCATCGAAAAAAAAAAGACAAAAAACATTCTTTTGTTTGTTTTTCATTTTGTTCGGGGGAGATGTTAAAATGGAAACTGAACGTTTTCATAAATGTCTATAAAAAATGATGGGGACCATACATACAGTATAAAAGATGAAGAGCTTGCATCTCGATTAGGGATCACTCCTAGGGATCTTGCCAAGGCTATAAATCAACTAGTTAGGGACCAGCTTGTTTCAACGTAAGCTTTCTTTTGCTCTCTCCCTGGACCTTCACTTTGACTTTCATCCATATATTAATTTTTTTTTTCTTTGGTTGCAGTTACGTTCGAGCTGAACACAAACCGGGGGGTTTCAAAGCAACCCAAAGAACTTATTATTTCATTGATTACAAACATTCCGTAGATGTAATCAAATGGAGAATGTGGAAAATGAACAAAATGCTGGATGATAAACAACGTAACGTAAGTAAATATCAACCACTTTAGCTTCTGCTCCGGTTTATCCCAAAGAAGCGTTTCGTTACTTATTCAATCGATTATTTGTGTGCGGATAGGTTATTGATGGTCAAGGATACGTCTGCCCTCTATGTAAAAAAACTTATTCAACTTTAGACATCTCAGGTCTTGCGATGACTACAACAAGCTTTTTGTGTGAAATTTGTTCAAGCCCATTGAACGATAATGAGAATGATATTGAAGTTCAGAAAAACAAGGATCGAATGCAAAGATTGAACTCTCAAACAATGGTCATTAAAAAGACTCTACAGAAAGCAGAACAGGTCATCGTGCCACCGTGAGCTCGAGTTCTACATCTCTATCTTGCCATTTGATTCATGTTTTTGTCTTTCATCTGTTATCGCTAGTTTCGATATTGCCAAATGGGTAGCTTTTAATGTACCTTTAGAAACCCCTGTCGATTCTTCTGATGGACTAGCAGTGGCCACTGGAGGAGCAAAGGAAGCAGCAGTGACAGTGCAATTAGCAGAAGAAGGTGACATGGAAGCCAAAAAGAGACTTGCGGAACAAGAAGCCCAGGCCAAACGACAAGCAAATGCCTTGCCGATATGGATTGCTCAAAGTACAGTTAGTGGGGAATTAACTCGAGCAGGGATTAAACAAGGACCAACGCTCAATGATCAAGATCTACATCATCAATCTAGTGGGGTATCATTTTATGACCCTTCAGCCGCTAATGTTGATCATTTAACTAGGTCTACTGAAAATCCACAAAACGATGATGATTATCTTTACGAAAATTACTATGCTAAACTTCAATCACAATCACAATCTACTTGTTCTTCTACTCTTTCTATGGATTCTAAACGATCTCCCGCTGATAACAGTAGTCATGGTTCTCCTCCCCACTTGCGTTATCACTCAAACTCCAGTTTAAACAGTTTGAAACGAAGTCGCGGGACAGATGATGATCACCATTACACATATGATGATCGTTCCGGTTTCATGAATCATCATTCGGTTAATGGAAACAATAAGAAGCTCAAGGCCAACCTTGTACAAGAAGTACCTTTCATGATGCCTTCTGATCGGAAGCAATCAGAGCCCCGGTCTCAGCAGTCTATCTTAGTTGGTGGTAAACTGATTCCACTAGATCAAGTTACTGAATTCATGGAACATCAAATGGTTTGCTCTCTTTCTCTCTTCTCTGATCCCTTCTCATTGCTTTATAATCGACTCCTTAAAGTCTATTTCTAACCGTGTCATGCTTTGTCCCAACTCATAGACTCCAGAGGAGTACGAGTCTTATGCCCGAGTGGCTCTGGAAAATCCATGGACATCTTGATTCATTTCTATTCATTCAACTATCCCCTTTCCCCTCTCCTTGAGCTGATTCAACTATTTCTTTTCCCTTCCTGAATGAGTATACTTGAATTTGTTTCCCATAAGAAATAAAATGTTCGCATGACAAATATATTATTTTAACACAATAATTAAACATGTTACTTGTGCAATTTCTTTCTTTTCGTTTTTTTCCTTGTTCTGGCAGATAATTGATTGTATATAACTATGCACAAATAAATCACACAGTAAAAATCATCATCTTTCTTTTTTTTTTTTTTTTTTGAACGAATTCATAATCATAACCAAAGAGTTCAGACGAGGAAAAGAAAAGACTATATTGCATAAGCATGTATTTTAGAGGACAAATACATGCGTCTTATATATGCATGAAATGATGGAAAGAGAATAGAATGTATGAAGAAAAGTAGGAAAGATACGAAGTCGAGTGACACTGTTGACACATGGCTAGCGTGGACTATTTGAGGTCCGACGTCCGCTAGTCCTGACACCCCCCCCTTGCCGGAGTGTCCTAGAATCTGATCCATCTGGAAAACATGGACGGGGGTAGGGCTGGTACCCGCCGGGAACGGGTACGCTGGAGGCCAGAAGTATCCGCCCCGCTGGTATACCCGTCTTCCGGGAGGGCCAAAATGGACGCCCGCACAAATTCCCGCCGGTTACGGGGCGTAACCGCGGGTAACCGCAAAGTCGGGTACCCGCGGGAATACCCGCGGTAATCCCGCCCGAGTCGGGAATTTGATAGGAAAAAAAAAAAAATCCGCTCAATCATCAATGTCACCACCACAACCACTAAGTCTACCAGTTACCCCAGCCTCTAATACCCAAGCGTCTGAAAGCTCCGCCTCAACATCTTCTGGTACCCCAACTCCCACCGCTATAAGCCCAAAAAGTTGGGTTTGGGAATACCCGCGGTAATCCCGCCCGAGTCGGGAATTTGATAGGAAAAAAAAAAAAATCCGCTCAATCATCAATGTCACCACCACAACCACTAAGTCTACCAGTTACCCCAGCCTCTAATACCCAAGCGTCTGAAAGCTCCGCCTCAACATCTTCTGGTACCCCAACTCCCACCGCTATAAGCCCAAAAAGTTGGGTTTGGACCTACTTCATACTTTTGTTGGAAGACGGTAAGGTTCAATGTACCGTTCCTGGTCGAGACGGAAATCCCTGCAATAAACTCCTTACCCATGATAAAAGCCGCAGTACAAAGAACATGATCGAACATTTGACCCGGATGCACAAAATTGATGATCCGAGCGAGAAAGAAACCAATCAAAAGCTTCTTACTGGTCTCTTCAAGCGTAAGTTTCTCTTTTTTTTTTAAACAGTTTCTC
>KN362185.1:0-12033 GCA_000785685.1 Uromyces viciae-fabae
CCCATTGTTGGCAGTAGCTGGTAGTTGACTTGCTTCAGAGACGTTGATTCCAACATTATTCAAAATAAACTGTTTAGGAAAATTCAAGTCTGAGCTTTCAATGAGGTTGAAAGTCTATTCCACCCTAAAAAACAGTCAATCAGTATCTGACCAAGGAGAGTGATAACAAAAAACACCAGTTGAACATTTTCAACATTTTTCCCCCAATTCAAGGGTTTAATTGATTCCAAATCTTTAAATGAAATTAAAGCTTCACCAAATAAAAGTGCAACAACACAGAAATTCAAAACAGCACATTTTTTCACACTCAATTCAGATTTCAGCATCTGAGACTATTGAGATAGTCCAGAGAAGCTGCAATATATTTTATTATTATTTTTTGTTTTATTTGATTTTTTTATTTGATCTAGATATGATACCAATAAAAAATGGGGAACTAGATATTGTGCCCTAGTATAGGAGTTAAAGCTCAGCCTTAACAAATTATTCTATCCTAGAGACCCAGGTTCAACTCCCCCAGAATCATACTTATATTTTTATTGTTATTTACTAAAATTACAATTTGTAAATGGAAAACAACATTCCATTTACATTTAAAATTTAACTTTAATTAATCTCCCCAAATGGAAGATTAATTAATTTGAGTGAAAAATTATCAAGGTGAATTCAAATCTACCTTTATAATTTTTAATTCAGTTGAAATAAAAATTCCCATTTTTCAGCACATGAAAAATGATGTCATAGGAAGGATTCTATCAAGAATCCATAGTAAATCTGAAAAATGACAGAGTTGAGGAACACAGGTATAAAAACCCCCTCATACTCCACCCACAAACCTCAGATATAGATTATAAAATAGAATTTTGGAGATATTACAACTCCCAGTCTTAAATAAAAGTAAAACCCCTTCACTGACTAGTAGTTTCATCTCCTTCTATAATAATAATAGCTCCCTTACCACAGCTGCACTCCCCTTTCTGAAATAAGGAAGGGCTGGGCCTTAATTTTCTCATAATCCTTCCATTGGATTCACAAGGGCTCTTGTGAATTCAATTGCTGGACATCCTTAGCTAGATAGGTCGAGTAAAACTCCCTTCCACCTCCCCTGCTGACAATAGGGGCTCACCAGTCTGATAAAATTAACAGGCATTGGGTGAAGACATTCTCAATAAGAGAACAAGCACTGCTTAATTTGTATTAATACAATTAAGTAACCTACTATAATATAATAATTATTATTATAATTAATTATATTTTTTATATTGTGACCATTGTACCACAGTCAAAAGGCAATAGAGGTACTCTGGTAAGCTACAAGCCTCACATCAGATATGCTTGCAAATTTTCAGAAGAAATTGAAGAATTGGGTGATGCCGTATCTTTTTTGTTTGTTTTCATAAATTTCTTAACCTAGTCCTGAGGCTGCACCGTAAAATGTATGTGAAAGTGGTGCAAAGCCACCCTCCTGAAGGACAAATATGAATCTCCAGTGTTGTACCCTCAATAACTCCATCATCTGCTTGAAGCTGTTGATAAGTTATAATTCAGGTCAAATTGTATGATGGATTGAACCCAACACCAACCACCCCAAATCTTCCTATTGTGGAATCTGATTATTGATATAATATGGGGAGCCCTATTTTTGCAACACATATGTCCTGCAAACATTTGTGTTGCAAAACTACATATCAGCCAGCCAATCAGTAATTTTGCAACTTTAAGCTCCCCAAAGTGAGTTGCAAAAATATGTGTTGCAAGAAATAGATTGAAAAATTGCATCCAGAACACAGGAAAAGCAAAAGTGCAACTAATATCTTACAATACATATGTCTTATCAGAAAAAACAGATGAAAAAGTACTCATTATGCACACTGGATATAATTTTCCAAGCTTTCATCCCAAACAAACCTGTCTTTGATTTGGTAGGCTGGGTGTATGTCAGTGACACCCGCCAATCTTTTAGAGCCATATTTTCTGTCTTTGGCTTGCCAATCTGAGAGTAAAAAATGGAATAACAAATGAAAAAAATCCAAATGAGAGAACCAATAGGGGAAACCCTTGGAAACCACACCTTCAGCTTCAAAGCTCCAGCAGTAGGATCCTTTTGGACTTTGGAAATGATCAGATCCTTTGAATATAGGCCGGGTTCTTCCCTTCTGTGATAATTTGGAAACTTAAGGATAGATTTCAGTCAGAAAAATAAAAACAACAAGAATAAAAGAACAAGAATGAAAAATGGGAAAGAAGAATAAAAGTGCTACCTTAAGGAAAGATTCTAATAGAAATAAGATAGACTGAGATTTTAGACTAGTAATAATTTTTATGACTAAAAAAAAAAAACTAAGAAATAAAATTTTGATCTTGATGAGTTGTTTTGATAAGATTTTAATAATGAAAAATATAAAAAACAAAATACCAATGGTTAAGGTTATTTTGATCCAATGTATGGAATGGTGCTAGCTTTTGCTTTGATTCTGATTAAGACTGAAATAAAAAATAAAAAAAATAAATAATGAAAAATAAAAATAAAAAATTTAAAAATGTTTTCTTTTAGTTTATTGCTGATTTAATTGAGTCCTTGAGAAAAATATAATACCAGTGTCTTGAATCCAGAACTTCACTCTTGTCTTCTTTTATTTTGGTGTTGTTGATTTTTCAGAAGATGAAAAAAAAAAAAAATGGAAAAAATTTTGAAGTATAATTAAACCCATAATGTTCAGAGTTAAGCCCTCTGGCTAAAAATTGTCTTAAATGTTGAGATTCTGACCATGATTGGTTATGCATACCTTGGTGTCGTAAGGGCCCCCAGCCAGTATAAATATGCAGATCAAATTGCAAGGTTTATATTTCAAACAGTAACTTTGCATTTTACGAATTGAATTTAAGATAAGTCAATAACATAGCTTTCAATTGGAAGGAAAGGATATACATTTAAAAGATATGCACACATGACTCACTGTTCATTTAGTTTGTAAATTCAAGCTTTTCCAGTGGGGGGAGCACCAGCCCAAGAAAACTCTGGTTTGTTGCATACAAGGACACCTGGGAAAAATTAGTGCTTGACCTTTCACATCTTTTTGGATTGTGTATTTGAGTTAGATCTCTTTGAGAATCTGGTGGTGCCAAAATTAGTGATTTCCATCCAGACATCATTTCTGTTGGGATACAAAGGATACCCTTGCGGATCAAGGAAAAATCTGTGGTAAATAAAATTGGTGTATGGCTCCATCTTGTTGGGAAAAAACCATGTTCTCTTCTTTGGGCTTAAAGGTGGGGGGGGATTCACTTTTCACACTTCCATTGTTTTGGAATCATCAAACTGATTTTCATATTCATCATGCCCATTGTTTATGTGAGCAGTGCCCATTGCAAGTAAGAAGACATTGGAGAGAAGAAGGTATGCTTGTTGAGGACAAGAAGAGGTGAGTGGGAGGGGATGGTTTCATTTGTGATTGGTTGTGGATTTGCAGGTGAATGTCGGTGAAATGCATATTTGCATCACATGTTTTGCATGTGATATGGTGTGTGAAATGGGAGGTTTATAAAATTGCATACATGAGCATTTTTTGAAAATTTACAATCTGGTGTAACAAGTCTTGCATGAGATGTGTTGCGAATTTGCTGCGGGTGCGCCCAAGAGAAATTTGTATGACATTGGATAAAATTTAAGCTTTAGAGAGTTTGGTTATGATTTCCTTTATTGCAGCAATAGAAGTGAAACACAACTTAATAGAAGTAAATAACTTAAGAAACATTCAATTCAGAAATTGATTTAAATGATAACTTTTAATAAAATTTAATTGTTTTACCTTGAAGATAATTTTTGTTCTTGATAACAAGGAAGATAAATAAAAGAAATTGATTTAAATGATAACTTTTGATGAAATTTAATTGTTTTGCCTTGAAGATAATTTTTTTTCTTGATAACAAGGAAGATAAATAAATGAACTGAAACAGGAATATCACAACAGAAAAATCTCAATTGAGTGGTGAGGATTTTAAATGATATTGTTAGTTTTAATTTATAAATATAAATGAAATAGAAATGAAAAGAAATATTTTTTGAATTTTTTAATTTTATAATTTTATCATTTTTTTTAATGAAATTTATTGGCATTACCTGCTCAGACACTTTTAATAGCTCCTTCTGAGTGAGTACACTAGATATCTTGATCTTGTTGAAGGTTATTGATTGGATGAGATGGATTGAAGTGTTGAACCGGATGAGAAGGAAAATTTGACTTGAGATGAGAATTGAAAGACAAAAAACAAAAATTAAATAAATGAAATCTATTTCAATTTTTTCCCCGCACGCTCTTTACTTTCCGCAGCACCAAGGCTTATAGAATTCTCCCGCCAACATACAACTCATTTTTTTGCACCTCAGTTTTTTGGACAAAAAGTTGCAAAATTACAAAAGATGGATGTGATCTTTGAATTTGCAACACATATATGTTGCAAATCAAAATTCTGCAACCCAATATTTGAATTAATTACAACAAAAAATTATCATGTTAAAAAATAAAAGATATAATAAAAATAAATTTACAAATAAAAAAGAAGAAAACAGAAAAAATTTAATTGTCAATTAATTTTTGTTATATTATTTCAAATTATAAAAAAAATTGTTGTGTTGAGATAACAGACAGAATAAAATCAAATAGATAAACCAAATAATAATGTTTATGAACATTTCTAAAGATTTAGGTAATAAATAAAAGCAACAGCAAAATAATGATAATAATAAATATAAGGGGTTGTTTTTTGCACCACCCGAAACCTGGTGTGCACCTCCTTTTGACATCAGGAGGCCATCAAGTGTTTTTTTTATTTTTTCAAATATTTTTTAAAAATATTTCCAGGTGTCCTAAAATTACAAAACTTTTTTCCAAGCATCCTGAGCCCCCCTAATTCATCTTCTGAGCTTTTTAGCTCAAAGAAAAATTTTGAATTTCTCCTTATCAGCTATCCACCAAAGAGGAGCATACCGCTTTGTCCTGGGTAATTGGAAGCTTATTTCTGTTTTCATGTGATTATCACACATAATTTGCTCCTTGTTTCTTTTTTCTGCCTTAGTGCTATATTACTTTTTAACTGAAATTAAAATTGTTCTTAGCCCTTTAAATTTAAAAATAGAAACTACCATTGGAAATAAAAATTCCTATGGAATCATAATTTTCAAATATTGATTGAATTGATAGAATGACAGGAATAGTTCAATAAATCATAATTATGTCAAATAAATTAAATAAAAATTATAGAAATAATTCTTGGAAGCCATATTTCCTAGGATAATTCAGAAGACATTTGAAATGGATTAATTTCAAATACTCAATGCCCTAAGAACATGTAAAATACCTGCATAATACAGCCTTACATCATGAGACACTTACTGTCTAACCAGAGAACCCCAAGAGGACCTGAAAAGAAATAAATAGAGCTCTTCTTTCTTCATATCATTCCCCTTAATTTTACTTACCTAGCACTTCATATTTTTTAAATATTTATGTCTAAAAATCTTGTGTACCAAGTATTTTATCTATCCCCTCCTCACTAGGGGAAATTCAACTTTATCTTCTTGTATTTTTTGAATACCATTTGTACTTGTAATTCATGATAAACTTTGTATCAAATTTTGTTGTGAGACTAGTATAACACAAATGCAAGTCAGCCCCAATTGCTGTGGAGAAAAAATGTCTGCCCTGATGTAGCTGCATACATCATGGTGGACATTTGGCTGATGCAAGGCCCCAGGGGCCTTGCATTTTCAGCCTTTTTGGTCAAAAAATTATGGTGATCTGATAGCCACATTACACTTCAGATGGACCTGGATTACCTTTGCAATGGTGGTGAGTTACAATTAATATCACCTCTGGTTGGCTTATAAAATGCGGATCATTTACAATTGTAGTGAGGATGGGGTCTGAACAAGTTCCTGCAAAAAGTTCACTGTAAGCACTTTTTATAGAGTTCAAAGAAATCTCCCCTAGTGCCTGTTTCTTCCTAAGAACAGTTTCCCATTTCTCTAAATTGAAATCCTTGAATTTGATGTGCTGTTTATTGGTATCTTGTTGATTTGGTTGGTGAATTTGACATGATCTTCACCAACCCCCCTCTGAGGAATTTATCTTTAGATATTAATATCCATAACTAAAAAAAGGGAATTAAAGCACCCCAGCTTAGCTGTCACCTAAAAACACAGGGTTTATAAAAGCACCCCTGAATAGCAGGCCCTCCAAGGAAGAGGGAATGAAAGCACCCCTGCATAGCTGGCCCCTCTTCTGATTTGAAATAAATAATACTATTTATTAATTAAAAATAAAAACCAAACCAAAATACCTCAACAAATCTTAAATACTCTAAATATGTGAGTGAAAATATTTCTTGCACCTTGTGTAGCTAGTAGAGTTAGGCTCTAGGCATCACATAGGTTGACATTTCTCAATTTAAGCTTAAGTTAAATAAATTGTTGGTTATTCAATATTTCTTGTTGCTTCTCTTAAAAATCTTGTTTTTGATCTTTTCATCTCAGTATGCTCTCCCCTTTTTATCAATAAAACTCAAAAGATAAAAATATTATAGCAGTTCCATCTCATCTGGCCATCAAAGTATTGAATCACATGTTTCCCTGCTTTGATGTCCTTCTTTTTCCAAATTTTATGTCGAATCAGACTATCACATAACCAATTTCTCCTCATAAAACCACTGGATTCAATCTTCTGCTAGCTTAATTAAGGATTCTATCAACACTAGCTTGAGGCTCTCAATGGATAGCCCTGGGGATATTGAGAATCATGCAAATTCTGCAGAAAGGTTCACAACCACTTGCTCACCATGGAGGCAGCTAGAGCTTCATTGTTGTCTAAGCTCCCAGGCAGCACCCTCAATGAGCCCAATCCCAAAATTTCACCTTCTGATTTTGAAGAAACTATCATCCTGCATACAGAGAGGATCTATAAAGCCCATCCACCAAAGATCAAATATGAAAAATGTTTTCCAATCTTTTTCAATCCATGTGCCCTTTACCAGTATATCCCACTCACTACTGCAGTGACTCAAACCTGTGCTAAGGCATTGGTTATCACATTATTTTATTTTGATTGTTTATCATTTATTTTCCAGACTTACCTCTTACCCCTCTCATGGCAGGATTTGGGTACAGTAGGTGTGAGCCTTAACTCTCCTTCCACCTCAGTGCCTCACTCAACTTTGAAAAACATAGCTCAAAGAAGAGGAAGGTGTCAACATTCAAGACTAATCTCAGCCAGGGGGTCTAACTTTGAAAATTCAGGTTTAATCATACTTCAAATTTTTTTTTCAATTTATTTTTTTCTCATCTTCTTAAAAATCAACAAGATCAAAATCAAGAAGAAAAGAGTGAAAGAGTTCTGGATTCAAGACACTGGTATTTTATTTTTCTCAACAACTCAACAAAATCTTCAAATAACTAAAAGAAAACACTTTTTCAATTTTATTTTTATTTTTATTTTTCATTTATTTTTTATTTTTATTTTCAGTCTTAATCAGAATCAAAGCAAAAGCTAGCACCAGTCCATACATTGGATCAGAATAATCAGAATCATTGGTATTTTTATTTTTATATTTTTCATTAATAAAATTCTTATCAAAATAACCCATCAAGATTAAAAATTTTATTTCTTAGTTTTTTTATTTTTCAGTCTTAAAATTATTATCAGTCTAAAAATCAGTTTATCTTAGTTATATTAGAATCTGTCCTTAAGGTAGCATTTTTATTCTCATTTCTTATTTTTCTTTCTTGTTTCTTCATATCTTGTTGTTCTTATTTATCTGACTGAAATATATTCCTTAAGTTTCCAAGTTATTAGAAGGCTGATGACTCAATAAACTAATCCTTGAGCGGGATGGGGTAACTTCTAGCCCAAGTGATTGCTAATTCCAGCGGAGGCCAAATACCAAGCTCAACTCATTCTGAGGGATCATCTGAAAAATCTTTTACAACCACAATCAGCAACAACCTTGATTTTGGTAAGATCCTAACCTCTAGACAAGCAGATGGTTTTGGAAATCCTAAAGGAGAACAACATCACAAGCTTAAGATGTTCAAATCTGAGACTATGACCAAGGCAAAAATGACTCAATGGGGGGCTCAGATTAGAACCATTGCCTTATTGATTGACAAAATCTCAAAATATAGGAACTATCTCTTAAGAAAGTAGCTATCTCGTCACTTTTAAAAGTGGAAAAATTTTTACAGTCTTTAACTCAAAATAAATAAACAACTGTAGTATTAGAATAGAAAACTCCACATTCCATCTTACTCAGAGGAAAATCCTGCAATCAATTTGACTGTATTAATCTGGATTAACCCACTCAGAGTCAAATAAAAAAAACTCAGAAACCTCAAGTGCCATCACTCATTGTTTGGGCACAAATTTGTTTCAGTAATTGTGCCATGTTTTGAGCAAGGCATATTGATGGACCCCAAAAACTTTGTAGCACTGAGACTTTTGCTCATTGATGGGAGCAAGCAGATGTTTTTATGGCTACAACCTAAGAAGATGTAGAAACTCTCTTCAACTGTTCAGGATTGTAAGAAGCATTTTTACTCATTGAGGCAGAAGTTTTTTCTATTGGTCATTCTATTGAAGAAGATTGAAGAGTTTTAGAAGCAGGAAAAGAAGGTATGCCAGATTCACAGTCCTATAAATACCAGCCCTTCACAGTCAATGACTTCCGATAATCTTGGTATTGATTGGGTCCCAAATACTCTTGAAATCTGCCTTCTTCTTCTCTAGTTGCTCCTGTAAAGCAGCTGAATCTTTCTGACCATCAATCTAGAATATCTGGTTGAGAAGAGAGAAAAAAAAAATAGATATTAAATTGAGCCAAAAAGCAAAAAATGTATTAAGACATACCAAGGTCAGTGTAAACCAAGGGTGCTTGGCTGTTGTGGGCAAGTTTTCAATTAGCAAGTCAGCTTGTGGTGTGGCAATAGTGGGGTTGCTGAAACAAATAAAAAATAATCCTACAATCAATGAGCAAATGACAATGTCATTAGCCTCTTGATACATACACTAGTTGGAGTGAAGAACAATGCATGTCAAAAAATATATCAGATGTTAACTCTCAAATAAAGCTAGTATCATTTGGTATGAGCATCTTACCTCAGTCAAATTTCAAATTTATTTACAAAATCAACAGATCCCATATGGTAAACTTTTGATACTCCCCATCAATGTCATCAGGAAACTATCAGCAATCTCCATTAACATTGCAAGCCAAGGAGAAATAATGCTTTTCACTTCAGTGTTGAAAGCAGAAACTTTCGCTGAAATATCATGGGGAAGTTCTTCAGATAATGGACCAGTTTTATCCTCAATTTTCTGAATCATTTGATTGTAAACCTGTGGGTGAAAAATGTTGATCAGCTAAAATGAAGCAGTTCATATGTATTGAATGTGATTGTGAGGTGTGCAAAAGATGAAATTTGAATAAATCTTCTCTCTTAAACTTGAGAGGATTGATTTCCAAGTTCATATATAGAGACGAAAAACAGTTGTCCCATTTTTGATTGCTTACTCTTGCAAATGGTTCCAAGCTTTATTATTCTCAATGTCATGTTCTTGTTCCCTGGGGTAAATTTTATGCAAGACTAAACAAATTGAAATCTTTTCATCTTACTTCCGTTCAAGATAAATTTTTTGGGAAGGGATTCATACTGTTAACAAATCTCCCAATATTGACCTGTAAATTGCTCAAATAAAGCTGGATTAATGATCATCAATAGTTTCAAAGTGTTGAAAACCAATTGATGAGTTTTCCTATGTAGGGGAAAAGTCTTTGCTTCAATTTTTCATCCTATGTTGGTTTGAAAAGCATGGAAGGAAGTCTTGAATTTAGAATTTGTGTATAGTGAGTCAAATACTAGCGGCAACATTGTATGGAAATTATTGGGAATAAAAATGAAAATTTATTCATCATTCCAATAATAAAGAGACATTTAAGAAAACTAAAAAATTAGGAAGGAAGAAAATAAAAAAGGAATGGCTTGTCAATTACAATGAAACAAATAAAATGTGTAGAGGAACAATCAGTTCAATAAAGGATCATATGAATTCAATGTTTTGATCATAAAGCCCACTTGGAAATGTTGACTATTGAAACAACAGGAAATCTTATTAAACCATGGGACAGCCACTTTCTTAAATTTGACCAGATCAATGACATCTACCAATAAAAAAAAAACAAATGTGAGTTGTTCAATGTAAAAAAAAGGCTGATATTGAAAAGAACAAAAAATACCAAACACTTCCACTTTATTAAGGTAAATCATTTTTTTTTTTGGTGAATTGACTTTAGGCCAATACCTCAGCAACCCTAGGACTACTTCCACTGTAAAATTTGGATCTTTTTCAAGAAATCAAATGACACAATATGCTAATTGAGGATGGTACAATGTTAGGCCTTTTACTTGATGTAATGGGACCAAGAATCTGGTTAAGAATCTCTTGTGCTCTTCCTTCGAAGGGAGTAAAAAGCCATGAATGATCAATCCGAAAATCTCTAATGCTTCTGTGATTCCGTTATGTCTTTCAGTCTCATAGGGGAACACATAAAACAAATTTTTGATGGATCTCCTGATGAAGGCCTATAAATTGAGAAATTTCCCCTAAATCATATGGAGTTTTGTCTTGAAGAAATCTCTTTCCCTGGGATTTTCACTGTAAAATGTTTAAATTTCAGCTCTCATTAGTGACTCTCACGTTCTCAAGATATACTCATAAGTTCTTACTTGAGTCAATCTTAAATTAGTAGTAGTCATAGTCTAATAATATGCTAAGTAGCATATTGAAGTTAAATTAGTCAAGTTGTCTAGTAATATTTAAGTTAAATATTGGTGTTAAATTCAGTTTAAATTATGTTAGTTACATAAAAAAATATAGTATCAGTTAGAGATAGTTTCTCAATTTAGTCCTTCTAAGTAGAAGTAAAAAAATGTCATTCTCTTGTTGAAGTAAAAAAATAGTCTTCCATTGGAAGTAAAATTAGTTGTTCTAAATTGGAAGTAATATGGTAGTATGGTTAGAATCATATTGAATATTCATTATTTTAAATACTATATGTTTAGATTTATTGATAATGAAATAAAAATCATTGATTCAGAAAAACGTTTCTCTTCTCTCCTGAGTCAATCCGAGTGAAAAATCACTTGTCTCTCCTCCTCCTTCCTTCTAAATCATTCACAATCCTCTTGTCCTCACTCAGTCAGCCGAGCATTTGGCTGTTTGGTTAAATCTCCTCCACAAATTCTTACTCTTAAGTTGTAAATTTGACATAAAACAAGCACCAGGGAAAAAACCAGGGAGGTGGCTGCCCAGTGACACCAAGTCACCCCATGGTCCCCAAGTAAGTTTTGGGGAGGCACCTTGGTTTACCTGGGGGAAATTATTGAAAGACCAGGGAGGTCACTTGAAATTCACCCCTCTGGGTTCTGAGCCATTTATAGAAATCATCAGAGCTTCACATGAAAGGATTACTAAATTGCTCCAGATTTCCTCAGAAAATATAATGAAAATAACCAGACTGTCTTAGGGGTTGTCACATGATTCTTCCTCACAAAGTCACCCAGATTTGAGCTCAATATGTTGAATTCAATATTTGAAAAATAATTGAAGCAACCCCAGTTTCTATGTCAAAATTATTTGATATTGCAATACCAATTTTTGTCCAAAATTATGAAGTAAAATTTCCAAAATTGGTTAATTTTCCGAAATTGGTCAATTTTCCAAAATTTCCAAGTAAATTTCTGGAAGTTTCACAAGTGATTTAAATAAATGTCATTCTATTTTCACATGAATGTCACTCATTTTTCAAACAAGTGTTGGATGGATGTCACAAAAGAATTACAAATAAATTTTCTATCTTTGCAAGCTAGTTGTGCATCAGATCATTCCAATGGGTGTGTGACTATCATCGTTTGATTTTTTGGTACCCACCACCAGGAAGTTGACTTGGAAATAAAGATTTTTACAAGAGGATGTATATTCACTG
>JNCO01005071.1:0-14520 GCA_000785685.1 Uromyces viciae-fabae
AATAAAAATAAAAATAAAAATAAAAATAAAAATAAAAATAAAAATAAAAATAAAAGTAAAAGTAAAAAGAAAAAGAAAAAGGAAAAGGAAAAGGAAAAGAGAAAGAAAAACTTTCCTCTCATTGACTATACACATATTTTTATTAAGTGTTAGCTCCTGGATATATTTCTTAAAATTAAATGTCTAAACTATTTCTCTTAACTATAAATGTGTTCTACTGTGTGTGCAGGTTTTTTCAAGGAATAGAGCTTGTTGAAACATATCAAATGTTGAGTTCCATTGTGTGGCAACTTTGAGCTCCAGGAAGTGGACGGCTTTTTCATGAACATTGTGTTAACAAAACTTCACTGTGATTTTGACTCTCTCATGACCTTTTGGCAAAAATTTTATCCATGTGGACAATCCATGTATGCACTTGGAAATTGTTTTTGAGTTGATATGAGTGCCATCCAGAGGATCAGTAAAAAACCCAATTCCCAGGGGTTTTTTCTATGAATCAATCAAAGTGTCTGTGAGGCTATAGTCCGGATAAATTGGCCCAAGGTTTGCAATACCCAGCTTTGAAGCTAAATTTATGATACAGGCCATACAGCCTAAGAGGTGTGTTATGCTATTAAATCTGGGGATTTCCAGATCTAGTTGTTGACCCATCTCCCCATTGACAGCAGCATTATTGGTGGTGATTTTATCAAACCAATTCAAAATTTCATATTTTTCAGAACATTGTAAAATAGGTTGCCAAAATTTTGGGCATTGTGGGTACCTCAATACAGGAAGGTTGTTGGAATTTGGTCCTCATGACCACTCAACATTATTTTTATTGGGTCACAGCCTTAATACCGATTCGGCCTTGAAGGGTCCCTTTTGATTACTCTGGCCTTCTTATCTCAGATGCCTCTATGCTGAAAAGTCAGTCTTTGCACGCATGACATGAAATATCAGTTATACCCATGACAAGTTAATAAGCTGAAGAAAGGTTAGTCTAAAATCAGCGGATTGGTGTATGACCAAATGTTAATTGTATTGTTGTATTCGATCATCCCCCTAATTATGTTTCTTGGAGGGCGCCCCAATCCCTGCGGTCCCTCGGACGAGGGATCGCAGGGGAAGAAAACCCTCTTACCATGCGGCAAGACACCCTCCAATAAAAAGGAGGGGTGAGTTAAGTTCATCGCGGTTTGGAAAAGGTGAGGATGTGGTTGCGCGAAGTCCACTCCTGGTAGTATACATTTAAAACATGCACTGGGTGGCGAGATTCATAAAGAAGGATAGCTTTTCTTTCATGTAGAAAAAAAACTTGTTTGAGGTTGTTAATCTGACATTCCCCTTGTAATTCATTTGACACTACCCTAGTAATAATTCTACTGATGCTCTGAACGAGTCACCAGAATGGTTTTACTATTTCAAGCGGTAAATCCCGTATGTGGGGACGTACATGATGTATGCATTAACTGAAGCTAAGGTCGATGATATCGTCTCAAGTTTGGAGTGTCCGATTTTTCGGAGTCCGATCGGAAGTTGAGAATGGAAGTGGGAATTGATTGAACTAGCGATCATTTTATATTTAACCCGCGCGAACTGCGCCCATCTGACATCATCGATTCATCCGTCCCGCTAGCAAAACTAGTAAAACATTTTACCTTATCTCATTACCGACCTCTTAAGATATATCTATATAGTATCAATCATAACACTTGGAACTTTGGCCTGTCTGAGATTCCTTCGTGCAATATGTCTACCGATAAAATTTCAGTTCTTCTCAACTGGCACGCTACTCCTTACCACTTACCCATTTTTGTGGCTCAATCCAAAGGTTTGCTGATTGATCTGTGGTTTTTTCATGAACGACTGTTCTTTTTCATTTCTATTCCTTTTTTTCTCGACATGCATTGCTGTTATGGACTATATAATTTTTCGCCAAATTATTCATATTTCTATTGATCCAAATTATATGTCCTTTCTTCAGCTCTGCTTTGCTTTCCATCTAAAAAAAGAGTCAAAGTGGTTTATTCATAACTTGCCCTTTCCCTTAAATGAATTTTTTTTTTTTCTTTCAGGCTTTTTCGCGAAAGAAGGAATTAAAGTCGCCATCCTTGAACCGAATGACCCATCTGATGTGACCGAACTTATCGGCTCTGGGAAAGCTGATTTAGGTTGCAAAGGTTAGTACCCCAACAACAATTTTGAACGGTCTCTGTTTTCTATTGATAATCATGTTGCGCCTTTTGCAGCCATGATTCACACTCTCGCTGGCAAAGCAAGAGGTTTCCCCATCAAAAGTATTGGTACTTTAATGGATGAACCATTTACTGGTGTCATCTATTTAGAGGTCAGTAAATAAACAAATCGCCAAGGGATCTCGCGATCTTACCGATTTAACTCTCAGCCGTTGTTGACTAATAATCTTGATTGAATTTATATTCATATTTCCAATGTCTCCCTTTCCATCAATGCACAGGGTTCTGGAATTACTTCTGACTTTAGATCCCTCAAAGGCAAACGAATTGGTTACGTTGGGGAATTCGGCAAAATTCAAATTGATGAATTGACTAAATACTATGGTAAGCAGGACCATCTTTTTCTTAATATTCTTCCGATGATTAACATGTCAATTGATAAACCGTCATCTTCAGGAATGACTTCCAAGGATTATACCGCTGTTAGATGTGGCATGAATGTCTCAAAGGCTATCATCGAAGGTACGATTGATGCTGGTATCGGCTTGGAGAATATTCAACAAGTTGAGGTGAGTCGATGCCATCACAGGTATAATGTCAAATCAAGGCGGCATCAACCAAAATGCCCAAGATTGACATGTCCCATTTTCAGCTTGAGGAATGGTGCAAGGCCAACAATCGACCTGCCAGCGATGTTAAGATGCTGAGAATCGATGAATTGGCTGAGCTTGGCTGTTGTTGCTTCTGCTCTATCTTATATATCGTGCGCCAATATCCTAAATTTCATTTCGTTTTGAAACGGCTTCTAATTCTTTTTCATCTTTTTGTTTATCTAGGCTAACGAAGGTAAACTAAATAAGCTTTTAGGATGCGAGATACAGCCTACTAATTATGTTCTTGATTCCATGACTTTGCGGTAGATTGGTTGAAGGACCACCCTAAGGAGACCGCTGCCTTCATGAGAGCTGTCAAGGCCGGTGCTGATGCAATGTTTGCCGATCCACGTGGAAGCTGGGCCGAGTATTGCAAGGTCAAAGTTAGTATCAGCTTCCGCGATCACTCTCAAGAATTCTCGCCCCCCTTCTTTTATTGATAGTTTTGCCTTTGATTATTTCAGCCTGCCATGAACACCCCATTAAACCGAATCATGTTTGATCGTAGCTTCAATTACATGAGCCAGGATTTAATTAACGTCTCTAGGGATTGGAACAAGGTAATTAAAGCGATCACTAGGAAATAAACAGCTACATTCTAATGTATACTTGCTACTGACTGCAATTTCTGCAACAGGTTACCAATTACTCCAAGCGCCTTGGCATCGTCCCGGAGGACTTTGTTAGTAATTACACTAATGAGTTCGTCCAATGGGAAGTCGCGCCAGAGGGCGGTGAAGCCGAAGGCCTTGCCAAGCAACAAGAGATGAAAACTTTACAGGCCCACGTTGCTGAGCACGGTGGTGTACTCCAAGCTGTTACTGCTTGAAAGTGTGAATAGATCAAACAAAAAGCAAATGCCGTCGCGAGCAACGGTAGAAATTCCCAATTACCACAAATTGCTGGTTGTTACATTCCTATCAAATTTTGTACTCACTAACAATTAGCCTATCCTCATCGTACCGTAGCATATCAAATACCAGAATAAGCGTTACAACTGCAGTCTGTCAGCGACTGGGCTGGGTAATCTTGAGCCCCGCCCAAATTATTACACATCACTGCTGTTATTCACTGTTACTTAATCAGAATCAAATGAAGCAAATAAAATAAAAATGGAATTTATGTGCAGTAACACCCAGTCGCAAGTTGTTTTTATGGGTTATTTCATCACATTTATCCCTGGCTACTGCCTGCATTAAGCAGAGTCAAAGAAGTCACTGCAGTGTTTTCTTTATTTCAAATGGTTTCTTGTGAGATGGTATTATTACAATTTGAGAGTACTGTATCAGGGTTGATAAAATAAGGATAAAAATTTAATGAGATTGGTTGGTGCAATTGAATTATAAGATGTCAGTGAATGTCAGCTTGCTACAATGTTGAGCAAGCCAACATATGATGTTCCATAAAATATATGTCTTATCCCAGTATAAAATCAAAGATAAACACTAACAAATAGAGAATAATTCTTATGGAAAATTAAAATGTAAGCCAGAAATAAAATAAAAAATATACAGACTAATTGAATAAATTTCTTGATATTTCCAAAACCTTCAATATTATTGTATAATTGGATTCCCCATGAAAAAGTAGTGTAAGACACTCACTGGAAGTGCCTCTGAATTCCTACTCCTTAACCACTTTTGCTACATTTGGCGGGCAAATTGGGTTCATGAGAAACATGTTGCACAGTCTTGCATGTTACATAAAAAATCACAGCGTCCTCTGTCACACACCATTTACAAGCCTGCATGTCATGTAGGTAACCTGTAGTGGGTAGGCCTGCGAAATCCTTTGCATAGTCACTGTGCATGTTGTAAATTTTACACAACTAAAAGATTATATTTTATTTAATATTAGTTATGTTCTCTCTCTTTTTTATAATTAAAAATACAAAAATAATTAATAAATTTTATATTTACCTAAAAGATGAAAAATGATTGGATAATTTAATAAGATGATAAAGAAAAATTTAAGAATTAAAATAATATAAAATAATATAAAATATTATATGATAATATTTCATTTTAATAAAGTGTTATTGATAATAATAAAGCTAAGAGTAATTTTTATAGATTTGGAAATCAAAAGTAATAATAATGTTGCTAATGTTAGATAACAATAAAAATGATTTTAAAAAGAAAAATGAATCATAAATGATTCTGAGCAATCATTGAAAACAAAGATTGATTGATCATCAAAATGATCTTTAAGATTCAAGAATCATTTCTATGATCATGATGTAATTTCACGTTCTGTATTTTTAACAAAGAGAGGCAATCATGACATCATCATGATTGAGAATAATTTATTTTTTGTTAATAAATTTTATTTTTAATTTTAAATAAAATAATTTGTTTTTATTTAGGGCATTAGTTTCGGCACCACCCAAAGTTGATTATGCACCTCCTTTTGACTGCCAGAATACATCCATTTTTATTTGTTTTTTGAAATATTTTTTAAAAATACTTCAAAAGATTCTAAAATTACCAAATGTTTTTGGAAGATTTCCAAGCACCCCTGCTCCATCTTCTGAGCTTTTTAGCTCAGAAAATTTTTTTGAGCTACTCCATATATAGGGATTACACAAAATCCAAAAATAAAAAAATAAAAATAGTTAATGGGAGGAAATATGGGCAAAATTTTTTATCAAAGTTATTTCAAACTTATTAGAATGGGGTATAAAAATTTTATCCACAGGGAAGGAAAAGAAGTTTCTTTTACATTTACTTTTGCACAAAATAGTACCATACACCAAAATTTTGAAAAAGTAAACGTAAAAGCAACTTTTTTTGCTTCCCTGTGGATAAAATTTCTATCTTACATTCCAATAAGGTCAAAATACATGTGATAAAATTTCTAGACCATATTTCCTGCATTAACATTTTTTTTTTTTTGATTTTGTGTAATCCCTATATATGGAGTAACTAAAAGTTTTTTTCTGAAATTTTTAGCTTGGGAGATGAAGCAGGGGTGCTCAGAAGGCTGCCCAAAAAGTTTGGTAATTTTAGAAACTTTGGAAGTATTTTTAAAAAATATTGGAAAAAACAAAAAAAACTGGATGTCCTCTGGCCATCAAAAGTAGGTGCACAATCAACTTTGGATGGTGCCAAAACTAATGCCCTGTATTTATTTAGTTTTATAATAATATTTTATAGATTCAATTTATCTTAAAATTTAAAATTTAATCCTTTTCTTTAATTCTCTCTTTGTTACTTCCTTAATATTTTCATTGTCTGTAACTTCTACAGGTAAAAATATAAAATTATTTTTTAGTTTTTTATTGAGTTTATTTTTAATTTTATTATATTACAAATAATATTTTGAAATAAAAATTCTGCTTACTTCTGTCAATGAGCACCATTTTTTTCTTGCTTCTGCAAGGATCAATTGTATTATTTTGACACATGTGACATGTTGCAAGTGTGGACCAAATGTCCTAATCAGGACAGCTGGTCCTGCATAAGTGACAGGTGCTCCATCACATGACATGTTTACAGGACTTGGCAACCTATAAACATCTCATGAACCAGGATTGCCTGGGGTGAATTGTGTTAGAGAACCTAAGCGCACATGTTACAAAAATTAGCTTTGAAATGACCAACATAGACAAAATGACCCTTTTTATGAGTTTTTAGTATAGTGTAGAAGATGAGTAAATATAGAAAACTCCTTGACAGCAGAAACCTCAACATAGACCATGTGATGTACTGATATACGTACATCCTTGAAGAAGAGATATTCACATCAAATTAAACTTTCCAGTATAGTGTAGAAGATGAGTAAATATAGAAAACTCCTTGACAGCAGAAAACTCAACATAGACCATGTGATGTACTGATATACGTACATCCTTGAAGAAGAGATATTCACATCAAATTAAACTTTCCTTCAAAGAGCAGATACTTTTGGAGCACCAGCGCTGCCCTCATAGCTGTGCGCTGCAGTGTGTCAATTCTAGACTCCTCGCTCTCATTTCGGAAGAAAATTTTCTCACTCAGCTTCTCAGTTTCAATAAGTTCTCTCGTCTTCTTTTATTAAAAATAAAATTTGTCTTAATCAGAGGTCAATCACATCAAACCATTCTTGACAGTTTCAATTCAAGATAACATAAATACCAAAGTACTATTTCAGGAGGAGCTAGAACGGAGTGTCTGGGCAGGTACTCACAAAATTTCAAAACTCTCAACTCATTCTGATTTATCCTTTCTTTCATTTTATTGTTATTTCTGCTTGTTGTTGTCTGTGTTCTTTATTCCTTTTATTTTTTTCATATTTTATTTTTCAATTTCTATTCAATTCTCAGTTTCTCTTTATCAACCAAACTAATCACCTCTCAATCAATCCAACTAAAAAATTAAAAATCATGCTTCTTTTCGTAGTGAATATTCCTGATAGTAACTCAAAATATTTCTTATCTTGATTTAATAAACTAAAAAACTTAATCTAGGTAAATTTTATGTTCATGTTTTTTATTTTTTATTTTTTTCCATTTTTTATTTTTCTTACTAAAAAATTGTCAAAACCATCTAAAAATTATCTTGTTTTCTGTTTCTAAAAGTGTTACTACTATTAAGTTTGAAATCAAATCTGCTTCAATAAAGTTTCTATTCTCAATTGACTACATGGTAGCGTGAGTTGGTTACTTGGCAGTTCAAACTTAAAGATAGAAATCTGATCTAGTTTATTTTGAGAATGGCAAATCAAATTACCTCTTCAATGATGGCGAATAAGGAGAAATAAACAGAGATTCCGATTCCTGACAAGTCATCAGACGACGGCGAAAATATAAAAATTAAAATTCCCTCACTCACCCGCAACAATTGGACTGAATGGAGAACCATGATGGCAGCTGTACTCGTAAGCAAGGGACATGATGAACTATTGAATACAAATAGGCTAAATGCTAGTGTGCAAACAAAACTGGGAGTTGTAAAAAATTCTGAAACAAAAAAAGGCAAACACAAAAATGGCATTGGTTTTGGTTTACTCTACTCATCAGTATCAGAAGAATTCAAACCCATGTTACTTGGCTGCAATGGATCATACCCTCAAGCTCTCAATGCTCTAACCAAGACGGTTGGCAAGAGCTCAATCATTATATTATGTGATTGGTTGTTCTCTTTTGTAAATCTTACTTACGAACCAGGATCATCTATCTGAACTCACATCACCCAATTCACCTCACTTTACACTTCCGTTCAATCTAGCATCAAAGAGAATGATAGTATTATGAACGTGTCTACAGCAATGGCAGGCGTGTTTTTCCTCAAAAGCTTTCAAAATGATGAGGAATTAAATCCGCTGGTTCAAACACTATTCATTACAAAACCATTTACCTACAAAAATTTATCCAATCAAATGATTGCTGAAGCAAATTGTAGAGAACAAAAAGAAAATGAATCAGAAATGATTGCAAACATATCTAATTTAAATTTCAAAGGAAAATCTAAAACGGGTCAGCCATTGAACCGAGAAGAGTTTACAAAAAATTTTCAATCAAAACAAAAGCGAAAAAAGTTTTGATCAGTAGCTCCAACCAGAAATAATCATAAAAGTAAACAAAAAGTTGATTTGTCTACGCAAGAAGTTGACCCACAAATCTCACAAATAATTGCAAAACAAATAAAGGAGATGATGAAAAATCCTGAAGCTCATCATGTTGAAAGCGATTCTAGCACCGAGTACTCTTCTGATCAAGCTAACATGATCAAGTCTGATTCTAGCGATGATTCTGGTTTCATGATTTCTGATGAAGCTAATCTTCAAATTGGGAAAAATTCAAGTTCGAAAAAAGTTTTGATCAGTAGCTCCAACCAGAAATAATCATAAAAGTAAACAAAAAGTTGATTTGTCTACGCAAGAAGTTGACCCACAAATCTCACAAATAATTGCAAAACAAATAAAGGAGATGATGAAAAATCCTGAAGCTCATCATGTTGAAAGCGATTCTAGCACCGAGTACTCTTCTGATCAAGCTAACATGATCAAGTCTGATTCTAGCGATGATTCTGGTTTCATGATTTCTGATGAAGCTAATCTTCAAATTGGGAAAAATTCAAGTTCAAAATCTCAAATTGTTTTGGATACTGGTGCAACCAAATCCAAAGTGGCAGAATTTGAACCACTAACTGAACCAAAAGAAATTTCCAAATCAATGTGTACATACTCGGGATCAATCGCGATTACTCATGTTGGAAGATTACAGCTAGGGAAATATTTCATCTATCCGGTATACTATGCACCATCTGGAAAATGTAACTTGATATCAATGTCTCAGCTTGAGGATCATGGGTTTCAGGTTATTCACAAGAACAAAATGATGATACTCAAGTGTGAAGAAACGGTTATCTGCAAGTTTCCACGTATTGGTGATCTTTATGTCGCATCTCTGCCACCTTTAAAATTGGTAGACTATGAATTCATAAACATTGTTTCTCAAGATCTCAACAAGGACTGGCACATTTACCTGGGTCATCCTTCAGACAAGTATCTCATGAAATTTCTGAAATTTAACAATCTCAAATGGTCTGACTCCTGTGGTTCCTCAAAGAGTTGTGAAATATGCAAGAGTGCAAAATTGACAAAATCTCCTCATCGTAACCCTTTACCGACTGCAAAAATTCCTTTTCAGAAACTACATATGGACGTTCTTCAAATCTCACCCCAATCTCGAAATAGTTATAAATATATCTTAGTTATCATTGATGATTTTTCTTGTTTTAATCGAATATACATTACACAAAAGAAATCCAAATGCAAGGCAAAAATCTTGTCGTACATCGCTGAAATAAAAAATAATCTCAACATGACTCCTGCGGTTCTTCACACGGATTGAGGTGGCGAATTTGGCTTGAACACTTTCCTCAAAGCAATTGAAGATCTTGGTATCTGTCTCGAGCAAGGTCCGGCCAATAATCCTCAAACAAATGGTCTGGCCAAACGTTTCAATAGGTCAATTTTAACCAAGATTCGCTGTGTGCTGGCTCAATAATCCATCCCATTAAATTACTGGGAGGGATGAAGCCACGAAATTCTCTTCCAGTCTCATCAATTTGTTGCCTTCCAAGTCTCTTAACTGGGAGTCACCAGTAAGTATTCTCTCAAAAAAGAAAAAACTCATTGAGCCCATCCGGGACATCAATAAGCTAATTCCATTTGGCTTAAAGGTTCATGTCCACAATGCGTCAAACTCAAAAATTTCAATACCTTCCAAACCGCTCATTTTTCTGGGTTTTGAACCCCTATCTGATGCTATGCGGTCTCTTGATCTCACTTCATGCCGCATAATCATTAGTCGTGCTTACACTCTATCTACCACGAAATTTAAATATGACTGTGCATCATCCTTGAAAAAAACCCCTTCTACTCTCCCAGTTCAAATTCACACTTATTCAAAATTCTCACCATCTTTTACAGTAAAGGTGTCTCATTCACAGACATCTCCTACTTCCCAGGATGAATCTGTGGGTGCGGAAATTGAAACAAACAATGACGGGATCGTAGATAACCCTATGTCTACTCCACCTCAATCTCCAGTTGCGATCCCTACTCACTCTCCTGAAACACCTCACCCTGGTGAGGTGCCCGAAGTCCCAGTAAATCTTCCCCGAAAAAGTTCCAAGCACTATACCTACATTCCTGCGGATCAGCTGCCCTCCAAAGAAATTGTAGCAGATCTCCTTCCCAAACATGTACTGACGGTTGATCGTCGAGGCCTTCCCATTGAGTCCCAAATTTAAAAACTAAATCTAATGGATGAAGATGATCCGGATGACAAACTGAACTTGTCTCAAATTGTTACCATGGATGATGCTTTAAATAATCGCAAGGAGGCACATGAGTGGCGCAAAGCAATGGAATCCGAATTCAACTCATTGGTTCAAAAAGATACCAGCACTCGAGTTAAAAACCCGGGTAATGATAAAATCATTGGTGGTATGTGGATCTTGTTGAAAAAGCTAAATGAATTCGGTCAAGTTCAACGTTACAAGGCGCGTTGGATCTGTTTTGGAAACCATCAAGTACCCATGAAACATTTCTTTGAAACCTACTCCTCGGTCGCAAGAAATGAATCTCTGAAGCTACTTCTTTCTCTTGCAGTAAATCAAAACATGTTTGTTTATCAGTTCGATGTGGAAACCACATTTCTTTACGGTGAAATCGATGCCCCAATCTATGTTGCACAGGTTCTAGAATTTGAACAGGAAGGGAAAGAAGATCATGTCTGGAAGCTCAATAAGTCTCTATATGGCACTCGTCAAGCTCCTTGAAGATGGAAAGACCATCTCTCAAGTACCTTATCTCATTTAGGTCTTCATGCCTCAAAAGTTGATGATAGTTTATATGTAAATCAATCATGTTACACATGCACGTGGACAATGGTCTTCTGGTTGCGCATTCTGAAGATGACATTCTCAAATTTCTTGAAAATCCAAAAAAGTATTACAAACTGAAAGTCAAAAAGAATCCCACTCAACATCCCGGGTACACTCTTGATTGGTGTCCTGATGGCTCTTTGATGTTGCATCAATCTGAATATTTCAAGAAGATACTTGATGTTTTTGACATGGCAAACTGCAACGCTGTATCAACTCCGGCTCCAGAAAATCTTCAGCAACTTGTGTCAGGAATCGCCACCGTTTGATGTGACTACAACGCAACATGTGGTCGGAATGCTTCACACTCTTGCGCTGCACACACAACCGGACATAACTTTTTCTACAAATATTCTTGCTCAACATGCTACAAAAGCTACTCAAGCTCATTGGAGTGCTGCAAAACTTCTCTTTAGGTACTTGAAGGGGTCTCCAAATATTGGGTTACATTTCCGCAAGCAAAGCAATCAGCCGATTGTGCAAGGATGGGCTGACACTGACTATGCAAAAAGTGATGTCGACAAAAAATTGACATCAGGTTTTGTTGTGACGTGTTTTGGTAACCCTATATGTTGGAAAACTAAAAAACAACCCATAGTAGCTCAATCTACTATGGAGGCGGAACTAGTTGCAATCAACCTATGTGCCAAGAAAATACGCTGGGTGTCTAAGCTTGCTATATTGCTAGGACTCAAAGCTTCGGTACCTAGTGTCATGAATGACAACATCAGCGCAGTTTTGGCCAGAAAAGAGTCAAAGATAAATGCCGAGATCCAGCATATTGAGATTTGATTCCAGTATGTCAAGGATCTAATCGCAAAGAAACTTCTCACTCTTACCCATGTGTCCTCAGCTGAGAATCTTGCGGATGTTCTGACTAAACCACTTCCCCGTGTCTAATTGATGCAAGCTATGCCATTACTTCAGCTCACAGCTATGATGCCAAGGAGGAGTGTTGGAGCGCCAGCGCTGCCCTCATAGCTGTGCGCTGTGGTGTGTAAATTCTAGACTCCTCACTCTCATTTCGGAAGAAAATTTTCTCACTCAGCTTCTCAGTTTCAATAAGTTCTCTCGTCTTCTTTTATTAAAAATAAAATTTGGAATATTCCTGATAGTAACTCAAAATATTTCTTATCTTGATTTAATAAACTAAAAAACTTAATCTAGGTAAATTTTATGTTCATGTTTTTTATTTTTTATTTTTTTGCATTTTTTATTTTTCTTACTAAAAAATTGTCAAAACCATCTAAAAATTATCTTGTTTTCTGTTTCTAAAAGTTTTACTACTATTAAGTTTGAAATCAAATCTGCTTCAATAAAGTTTCCATTCTCAATCCACTACAGATACTGATCCATCCAGTAAACATATATAAATTTAGTGATCAGTAGTCATTGGCTTGCCATGGAATATTGATCCAGGGAGTATCAACCGAAAAAATGAATTGGTAGCCCATTTTACTGTTGAACAAAAGAAGGATAAATACCACCACCCTTTGAGAAAACAAGAAAAGTCTCAAACTTTCTTACTATATATAATCCAACACCCAATCCTGTGAGCTCCAGCTATCTTGCTTCTATGGGGTAATTCTGAAGAGATTTCAATTTGAGTAAGATTAAAGTATAAAATTAAGTGAGAATCAAAAACCCACAATTAGCTGACAAGTTCCACTGCCACATTATGCCAAAGTAATTGTTTTTTGTTTTAAATCTTTTGCCAAATTTTATATTGAGTTATACTAAGGCTGATTTGAATATAGATTTTTTAAACAGATAAGGGAAACATTACAGACTAAAAATAAGAATCCATTTGAGATTAAACAACCTTCAATATTGCTTTGTTTTAAAAAAATGCAATAATTTGGGTGTTTTATGAGTATAAAAATGAGTTTCAGCCTGATCACTGTTAAGTTTAAAAGTCAGAAATAGGATTTTTGATTTTTATTGTAATTATTTAAATTTTATATGATAATTTTTTTATGAGCTTTTATTATTTTTTATGATAAATTATTAATAAAATGACAAGTCACAGTGAGCTGACTTGGATCAAGGAACTTGTGTGGTAACAAATAAAAATGCTCTGAACTTGATGATTTTATTTCATTCACCGTGAGAAGCATTTATAGAAAAATAAAAGAACATGTCAGAACTCTGTGACATGTTTTACCAACAACCAAAATCCTACCCACTACTACACATGAGAGGATAACTACTAAAACTAACTAAATTATAACACAACTAAACATGTTATAAATATAAAATAATGTAAATACCAAATTATAACACAACTAAACATGTTATAAAATATTTTTTATATAATTGACAACTAAACATCAATTATAAAAACTAATGACTACTTAATATAATCCACAACTACCCATGGATTAAAACAGAACTAAAATTTATACCACAACTATACATGGTGTAAATCTATTTACTTAATTTTATCTTTTGATTAATTAAAAACTACACATTAATCAAACAGGAGTATTTCCATATGCAACTACACACATATGAGAAAACTTTTACTTTATTTTTAATCATTTTTATTTTATTTTATTTTTATTTATTTAATGATTCTTAATGTAAATTTAAAAACTAATAAAAAAATAGAACTAAGAACAAGAAAAAGAAGAAAGGGATGAAGCACAAACACTGAGAAATTAACATACTCAAAATCACGCCACATTGGCAGTGAGTTCAATTTTGCTTTTGAGTAAATCAATTTCATTTTTAATATTTTTGTATTTTTTCACGCCACATTGGCAGTGAGTTCAATTTTGCTTTTGAGTAAATCAATTTCATTTTTAATATTTTTGTATTTTTAATATGTTTATGTTTTTATCTTTTTATTAAAAGATTAATTAATTTTTTATTATTTTATTTTTATTTTTATTTCATCATTGAAGAATTAAACAAAATGGCAAAAACAATCAATACCAATGATGATTAAAGTTTTTATCTTTTAAAATTATTTTTGTGAGTGATTGTTATGATCAATACCACAGCAAAGTTTTTAATCTTATTTCATTCTTACGGTTCATGACTTCAATGATTAAGATTGACAATCATGAATCATAACTTTTATAAAAATGATTTTTAATCATCTTTTTGATTGAAAAGAAAAACTAATTAATTTTTTTTTTATTAAAAAATAATTCCTTTTTGACAGATTATTGTTAATTAAAAATTTCTAAACAATTCAATCAATTATAAATCAATTTTATTATATTATATTATATTATATTATTTTATATTATATTATATTATTTTACATTATATTATATTATATTATATTATATTATATTATATTATACT
>KN362186.1:3546-14518 GCA_000785685.1 Uromyces viciae-fabae
GAATTCTTTTCTTTGATTGTATATGTTTTGGAGTGAAATGTGGGAGGGGGCTTGTGAATCTTGTAGTATGATATTTTTAATATTTAAAGGTTTTAATCCAGCATCAGTCATTTTTTTAATTACATCATTTTGATCTGCAGAAATGTGGCAATGGACTGGGTGTTGAGCTGCTTCGATGGAGGGAGGATGGTTATGAGTTGCAGAAATAATTTTAACCTGCCAAGCCCCTTGCTTTTTATAGAAATTCCCAGATAACTTAAAAGGTGATTCTATTTCACGACTGTTTCCTAATTTCCCTTCTGCACATTCCCTCTATAAACACCTGAACTATCACAATGGTAGACATAAGGTAATTTTTTGTTGTCTGAATTTTTGATAGTCAAGGCAAACCCATGGTCTTTAGCCCAGTTTTGAATGGCATCAACCAACTCCTGTCTTTCTTTGTATTGTAGCTCAGGAGGGGGAGGTATAGAAGACATTTCTTGTTTATTATATTCAAGAATTGTGTCCACATTTTCCACAGGTGGGGAAGGAACAGGGGAAGGGAGTGGTGCAACAGATTCAGTTTGTGACATATTGAAACTTTGAATTGCAATGATTTAAAAAGAAAAAAATTAAAATTAAAAAAGGGGTTAGATTGGAAAGATTATGAAGAAATGTGGGTGGATATGGTGGTTTGATTGGATGGGATGAAATAGGAAATTAAAAAAAGGGATTAGATTGGAAAGATTATGAAGAAAAGGGGGTAGATATGGTGGTTTGATTGGATGGGATGAAATAGGAAAAAAAAAAAAATAGAACAAATCAAAAAAAAAAAAGGTCAGAATGGTTCAAAATTTTTTTTTCAGGAAGAAGAGGGCTGGGAGACTCTACGGTTTTTTTTTTCAAAATTTTTTTATCAGGAAGAAGAGGGCTGGGAGACTCTACAGTTTTTTTGGTAGCAGTAGGCTAGTTGATCTTGAGGTGTTTAATGATTTTTCCAAGGGAAATGAGGTTTTTTGAAGAAAAATGTGAAAAAAAAAATTATTGGAGTCAATAAAAAATCTCCAAAACTTATCAAAATAATTGAGAAACATGAAAGATGAATTTACCAACCTTTCTTTTGTGATTTGGGCCCGGGTTGTGTGTTTAAAGCAATTACCGAGTTGTTTGCAAGCGGAATCGGAGTTTTGTGAAGGTTTGGATGGAAAAAAAAAAAAAACCCCGTCGGAGTTGCCCAGGGGGTCTGGAGCAACTTTCTGATGGGTCAAAACCCAAAAAAAAAAAAAGAGTAAACCGGTGCAGAGCAGGAAAAGGCGGTGCGCTCTTTTCTGCCCGCGCTGTCGCACCGCCGTCAAAAGGCGGTGCGAGGCAGGAAATGGGCGGTGCAAAAACCGACCCCCTAAATTAAATTAAAAAAAAAATGGTTAATTAATTGTTGTCTTTTTTATTGATTTAAAAATGAAAGAAATACATTTTTAATTTATCATAATCTTCTATGAATGAAACATTGAGATGAAAAATATAATGAGAAAAAAGAAAGGAAAAAATATAAAAACCACAGTCATTAAAAAAAAATGCCTCAGTAATCTCAAAGGGATGAAAAACTTTGAGATTCTAGATCATCATTGGCATCATTTACTTCACCTTGGAACAGCAATAGTCCCCAAAGCTGAATGAATATCAGCTATTTTGGGGACTGTCACCACAAAAAAAAGTCTGCCACCTGCATGCGGTTGGCATCCTGTATCTTGGTTTCTATCCTTGTTCTAACTCTGATTGTATCTCAATTTTCTATGAGAACTTCCAATTCATAATTAAATTGGAGCTATGAAGAAAGATGTATTTACATTTAGTCCAACTTTCTTTTTATTTTTTTAATTTTTAAGTTATTTTTATTTTAGTTTATTTTATACTTTTCTTTATTCTATTTATTTATTTATTTATTTTTTTTGATTTTCACATTTTTATTTTTTAATTTTTTAATTTTTTAATTTTTGAATTTTTTTTTTTTTTTTTTTTTTTAAATGCTTTCACATTGCGCATTGTTGTATATATAAGTTGTATGTACAAAAAAAAGCATCTAGCGCCTCATAAAAATAAACAGTGAATTGACAAAATGAAAATATGTTTCCATGATAGATTGAGAATTAAGCAAGGCAAGAAGAAAAGAAAGGGAGAAGGAAAAAAAAAAGAAAAAAGAAAATAATTTTAAGCCTTCCAGTGTCGCCTTTTGCAATCACGGATGGCTTTTGATAACATAGGACATTCCTGAGACCAAGGGGGGTGACTTTATTTCTCATTTAAAGTGTTTACCGCTTTCTTCAAAGACGTTTTCTCACTTGAAATACAGATACAGCAGGTAGAGGGCGAGACAGATGAAATAGAGCAGGTTGATGATTCATGGTTGCCTTCACATTTGTTGCAGAGTGCTTGATTTTTACACCATTGCGCAGTGTGTCCAATTTTCCAGCATCTGAAGAATTGAGGGATAGATCTAACATAGTGAGGCCCGCAATAAAGTACATTCTCTAAAAATAATCCAGTTCGTTCAATTTTGATTGCTATGTCTTTGTCAAGAAGATAGAGGATAAGAGAACCATTTCTTTTGCCACTATCTATGGGATTAGCTAACCAACCAGCTGATTGAATCAAAGAAGGGTTGAGGGGGTTCTGGATGCCCAGCTGATGTAAGTTTTCAGAGTTGTTGGGGTCAAAAATATTTGGTGTCCCATGCAGAAGCACAGGGAATCAATTTGGGAAAGTTTTGAGATCCGAACAGAACTTTTTGGTCCATAGATATTTATTGGAAAGGAGCCATCGTGCTTTGGCTCTAGACAAAGTATGTAATTTCAAGTCTTTGGATGGTAGTAGTGCAACACCAGCAACATCAACAAGGTTAGATTCAACCTTTGCATCAATAGAGACTAGAATTTTATTGATCTTAGATGTGATTTCAGCTGCTGACATTGAATCTAGAGCATTAAAGCCTGGAGGAGTGCGGATAACTAAGCTAGCTGTCTTGAATTCATTGATTTCATGATTAGAAGGTAATGCCGGAAGTTGTTGAATCTTAGATAATTGGGGTTTATTTATGTTTGATGAGCTTCTGGCTTTTTGTGAAGCAATTGATGCCCAGTTGGGAGGAGAAGCATTGATAGGAGCTATGGGTCGTTTTTCAATTCAGTCAAGTTGGTCAATAATTTTTTTAAAATTTTTACCAAGTAGTGTATCATTATTTGAAATAGTTGTCTTCAGTTTTAAAGTTTGGTCAAGTAGTGATTGAATTTTTTGTTCATTTAAAGATCAGGACGGATTTTTTGAAGATAGGGCTTCATTGAGAAATAAAACAATGCCACTGACTAGGTAGAGCGGGGAATCCGAGGTTGAGATATCATGCTGGTTACAACTAGTAGGTAGAGGGGGGGGATCAGGAAGAGGGGGAGGGGGAGGCATGGGGTTGGAGATTGTCTTGTTGTGAGGAAATATTTTGGTAAAGTCCATTTTTCGTGGTTCAAGTTCAAAAAATCAAATTTTTGAATTTTTTCATGTTGTAATTTTTTAATTTTTTAATTTTTTTAATTTTTTAATTTTTTAATTTTTTAATTTTTAATTTTTTGATTTTTGAATTTTTGAATTTTTGAATTTTTGAATTTTTTAATTTTTTCATGCTGTAATTTTTTAATTTTTTGATTTTTTGATTTTTTAATTTTTTAATTTTTCTATTTTTCTATTTTTTAATTTTTTAATTATTTTAATTTTTAATTTTTTAATTTTTTTTGTTTTTTTTATTTTTATAATTTATAATTTTCCTATGTTTTTATTTTTTATCTTTTTATTTTTATTTATATCTTTTCTTATTTTTTGATTTTCTTATTTTTTTATTTTTATTTTTATTTTGATTTTCATTTTATTTCCTTTAACGTGCACATTCAGTTTGACATTGCACACTAAACCCCACCTTTTGATGTAAAAAGACAGAAAACAAATGTAATATGCATAAATAAATAACCCTTGAGTATGGCACATAAAGAATCTCTGAGCCACACACAGTATATTCATAATTCTCCCCCAAGCTTTTTCAAACCCATTCCAGCCTCATTGAGTCTTGCTATTTAGAGAATCCCTTTTCAGAATATTTTAGCCAGTCTCTACGTGTAAACTTCTTCAGTTTTTTTTTGTTCTATTAATTTCCCCAATCAGCTCTATCCTGTATATGGATGTTGCACAATGTTAAAAAAAGTTGCATTTGAAGAAAAGAAAAAAAAGGAAAAAAGGAAAAAGGAAAAAGAAAAAAGAAAAACAGAAAAAAAAAAGAGAAAAAATAAAGGAAAAAAATAAAAAAATAAAAAGAAAAAGAAAAAGAAAAGAATAAAAAATAAAATAAAAAATCAATAAAAGAGAGTCAACTTTCAAAAGTGTTCTAAGATATATCTATTGAACTGGATGTATGATGCTTGGGAACAAAATTTTTTCATATTTGATTCGGCCCTTGAGCCCAATTCTAATGACCCATTCAAGTCTAATCATGACCTCATGAATTCTCAATATTCACTCATTTCTTGGAATTTTGCATCCACTGGCTTGAAAAATCTGATTGTTGTGAGTTTTTGAGGATGATAATTGTGTATTATATTCACTAATACTGTTCTTTTTCATGAATTCAGAAAATGGGGTGAAGAAAAGGAAAAACCAAATTTGATGAAAATGAAAAAAGCCAAACTTGTTAGAATGTTCAATGGCCACTGGTCAATTTTTATTTTATTGGCCTTTATAATTCTTCTCATTTTCCAAGCTTATCTAAGATTTTCTGAGGCCAATCTGAATCTTGAAATGATTCTTGAAATGATCCCCAACTATCAGCAAAGTGTTTTATTCTGGATTCAACAACTTAATGTTAGTGGAACAACACCATAGTCATCCCATACTTCTTCCTCCAAGTAGCCCTTTTTTTTTCATGGCTGCTAGACTCAACTCATGATACATCAAGTGAAGGCCATCAATTTTATGATACAACCTGAATCTTCCAGGGGAAAAGTATGGAACAAGCTATGGCACCATGAAGAGAATGAATGGCCTCAAAGAGTTTTTGATGAATGTGTGAGAGGTGGCCACATATCCTCAGAAATAAACTTTGATAGCAAGGGGTGTATCTTGGGAGACAAAATGGGGTTGGGAAAAAAATATCAACACTTGCAATAATTCAACTTACAAAATCAAGTGCTAATGATTTTTTTCATTCAGAAAGGAACAAAAATAACCTTTGAAAGAGCTCAGAAACACTTGTGATCCGAAACTCTTAACATTAGACCATTGGTGGAATGAGATTGCAACTCACTTCAATGAAAAAAGAATCCCTTTTGTTATCTTTCATGGTGAGCAGAAATATAAAATAAGTCTGAATCAGCTTCAAATGGAAGCAATTGTAATTGCCAAATATGAGACAAAATTTTTCTCATCTAGGCAAGAGGCTAGCCATTGCAGGAGGAAATACTTGAAAATTGGAAATGTGCACTGGTATCAAATTGTTCTTGAGGAAACACAGTGATTAAATTTGGAATTGTGAAGGAAGCAAGAATATATTAATATGAAATGGGGGATTACTCTTGCATGTTTTAGCTATATGAAAGATCCTCAAACAGCATGAATTGAGATTATTTTAGAACTGGAAGCTGAACAAATGATTTTTTTGACTAGCACACCGCTCTGAAACAGAATTTAAGACATACATAGCTCATTTCTTGGATAAATGTATAAAGAAAAAAGTGGAAGTATCACCATGAAAAAACATAAAAGACCTGCCTTCTTCTTAATTCAGTTTTGAAAATATCAAAATAAGGGGCAAGGATGAAATTCAGGTAAGTTCTTTTAGAATCTGATGGGTTTGTGTCAGTTATGTAGTTCTCCTACATTGATTGAACAGGAATCTGGCCAAGGTGGCTACAGATAGGGAGAAAATTACAAGATTTTTCACTTGATGGGAGACTTGTAGGATTCCTTGAAAATTTCAGATAATAGTAGGGTGCCAAAGGCAGTGGTATTTTAAGTGTTGCAAAAATTTCTTGAAATGTGGGGCTTTTCAGTAGCATATCATATTTGATCTGTCAGGACAAGGACAAGTATGATTGATTGGAAAGAATTGCTATCATGCTGAGGGAGAATGATAAAGGACTGACTATTCTCAATGATGATTTGGAACAAGCAACAAGATTTCAAAACTGACATGAATGCCGGAAAAATCTAGATTTTTATGTCTTACTAGCAAAAATAGGGAGTGTAGGTGTAGGCGATGATTTAAGGTGTGCTCAGAATGTATAAACCATGAAATGAAGCCAAAAAGGAAAGAAAATCACAATTGAAATGAGTGAAAAAATTAATTCAAAATTCAGGAGCCATTTTGGAACCCAGAAGTTGAAGGACAAGCAATATATTGACTGTATAGGATAGGGCAGAGGAATATGATATACATAGTGAGGTTTAAGGAAGGAGTAATCAGAGCTCAACTCTGTATCTGATAAGAAAAGTGTTTCACTGAATATATCCTGTTCTTTATCATGAAGGTTGAGGAATTGAAGCATTTGTTTTTTCTGATTAGAGAGCTAGAAATAAGAGTAGATTGAGGGATGAAAAATAACCTAGGAAATAAAAATTGAGTAAAAAATGGTTCAATTGATGGTGACAAACCTGCTTCTTCCACCTTGATTTCTTCCTTGATATTTTTTCTTGTTTTAGGAATAATATGAGTATTTCCCTGCCTCAAGGTCAGATTGCTTTCCCATGAATCATCTCTTAGGAACCCCATGAAGGTCTGAAGTAATGTTATGCACAGGGGAAAATTGAAATTTAACAGAATCTCCATGACAATGAGCATTATTCCAATTTTTGAGGAGGAAAGAAACAAAGATATTGTTACAATGTGATTCCCAAGGCTGAGCCAATGAAAAAATAGAGGAAGCAAAGTTTGATGTTTAAAGATTTAAAAGCAAGTTCCTTCAATGTGAAAATGAAAGTTTCTGGTTGGCAACCATAAGAATGCACCTGACTTGGGAGAATTTGTAGAATGCAGTGTTAACATTAATTTAGCTGAGATAGAATATGCAGCATTCATCCTTATGGTTGGTGATGATAAGAGAAAATTAGCTTAGATATAATATTGAAAATGGCATCTCATGGTCACCGACCAAAGAATTCATTTTTTTAAGGGAAATTGTTGAAAATTCAAGCTTCTGGTTGGCAACCATGAGAATGGATCTGGTTAGGGAGAATGTGTAGGATGCAGTGTTAACATTAGATTATCTGAGATAAAATATGCAGCATTCATCCTTATGGTTGGTGTCCATAAGAGAAATTAGCTCAGAGATAATATTGAGAATGGCAGGTCATGGTTGCCAACCAGAAGAATGCATTTTTGAAGGGAAATTATTTGAAATTCAAGTTTCCAGTTGGAAAACATGAGAAAGCATCTAGTTAGGGAGAATCTGTATAATGCAATTTTAACAATACATAGATTAGCTGAAATAAAATATGAATCATTCATCCTTATGGTTGCTGACCATAATAGAACATTAACACATAGATGATATTGAAAATGGCAGCTCATGGTTGTAGCCCATAGGAATTCATTTTTCAAGGAAAATTATTGAAAATTCAAGCTTCTGGTTGGCAACCGTGAGAATAAATCTTGTTGGGGAGAATGTTTAGAGTGCAGTGTTAAAATTAGATTATCTGTGATAGAATATGCAGAATTCATCATTATGGTTGGTGACCATAAGAGAAAATTATCTCAGATATAATATTGAGAATGGCAGCTCATGGTCGCCGACCATAAGAATTCATTTTTGGAAATAAATTGTGATAATTCAACTTCATGTTTCCAAGAATAAGCATTTGGTTACAGAATTTTGTGATGATTAATGCATTTGTAGCATTTTATCTGGTCTGTTTCTAGAGTGTTGCAATCTTTAGAATTATGATTTTCACCGCATTTGCTGCAAAGTGCTTGGTTTTTACAGAAGCTTGATGTATGGCCAATTTCTAGGCATTGGAAACATTGTGTGGGTGATTTAGTGTAGTGAGCACCTCTAAGATACATGGACTGGAAGAATAGACCGCCTCTCTAAATTTGAGAGGCCAAAAGTTTGTTTTTAAAATTTATTACAGCTGACCCATTTTGCTTGTTTGAAGCATGCGGGTTGCCTAGCCAGCGTACGTTATCAACCTGCTCAGGGTCAATTTTGTTTTCGGAAAATAAAGCGGTTAGAAGGGTCGGGTCCATGATGTCAAGGCAAGTTGATAGAGAGTGTATTATCACGGGGAAGGTGACCTGTTTGGTTTTCAAGGCTGGATTGCAAAGATGCATCCAGCTATGTTTATTTAACAGCAGCCAAGTAGCTATGCTCTTGGCTTCAACAAAAAATTTGAGGTCGCCCGAATGAAGTCGGGCGACGCCTTTAACTGTGAAGTGGAGGTTGTCCTCTGTCTTAGCAGTCATCGCGGTCAATACTGTGTTAACCTTATTTTTAATATTGTTGCAATTGTCACCCAAAAAACGGGTCCGTGCCCTGCACTATTTGGATTGCGAAAGTGTGGGGCTTGAACCTATTTATAATTTGGTTAGATGGCCGCTTGTAAATGCCGCCGGAATATTTAATTTTTGTTGAGATGCTCCATTTATGTTATTTGGTAATATGTGAGTATTTTTCTTTGCAATTTTGCTCCAAGAAGGAGGGTTTTTATTATGAATGGAAGATAAACTTGGGAAAGACAAAGGGGTTTGGGGGGAAGAGGTGGGGTTATGGATAGAGGAGTGAATAGAGCTATTAAGAAAGGGGAAAGAGACTGTTTTGTTGTTAGCAGCGGAGTTAGCATTGGAGTTATGGATTTCATTTTGATTTTTTTTTTAATTTTTCTATTTCTTCAGTGAGCCTGTTTAGATTAGCATCATTGTTTTTTGGAAATTTTTGAATTTATTTTTGTTTGTAAAAAACAAATATTGTTCCATTTGCATGAGAGTGAGTAATTTGGTGTGGTCTTCAAAGGAAATGAAAAAGCCATGTTCAGTTTTTTTTTGAGATATTGTTAAGTAGGTCTATGCTGGGGATGGGTGGTAGTTGTTGGTTGTCAATTTGTTGGAATTCATATTCAGAGTTGGTATCAGAAATTTGTTGATTGGTGAGATTAGAAGAAGGTGGTGAGTTTTGGAGAAATTGTTGGAATTGGATTGAGGAAGAATCCAACATGGCTGAATCCATGTTGGATTGTGAAAAAAAAGAAAAGAAAAAGTGCCTCCTGAGTTGATTTTGGGTAGGAAGGGGAGGTGAAGGGGGTGATGGAGGGGTGATTTGATGAGAATTTGGAGTTGATGGCGGAGTGGTGATCTGAGTTTCTGAGTTTTTCAGGATTTTCTGAGTTCTGATGTTTTAAAGTTGATGGTAAAGCGGAGGTTTTTTCTTCTCCCTGTTTTCATTTTAATTTTATTAGATTTATCTTAGGGGGTCGTTTTTTGCACCGCCCAAAACCTGTCGTTCACCGCCTTTTGACGTCAGGAGGCCGTCCAGCCTTTTTTAATTTTTTTAAATAGTTTTTAAAAATACTTCTAGGTGTCCTAGAGTAACCAAACCTTTTTCCCAGCATCCTGAGAACCTCTCCTTCATCTTCTGAGCTTTTTGGCTCCAACAAAGAAATTCAAGTATTCCATATTTAGGGAGTACACAAAATCAAATCAAAAATCAAAAAAAGGTGTTAATGCGGGAAAAATGGCCTGAAAATTTTATCACATGTATTTAAACCTTATTAGAATATGGGATAAAAATATTTTCCACGGGGAAGCAAAAAAGGTATGTTTTATGTTTACTTTTGCAAAATTTTGGTACTTGCACCAGTTTTTGCAAAAGTAAACGTAAAACGTACTTTTTTTGCTTCCCCGTTGGCTTTTGCAAAATTTTGGTACTTGCACCAGTTTTTGCAAAAGTAAACGTAAAACGTACTTTTTTTGCTTCCCCGTTGAAAATATTTTTATCCCATATTCCAATAAGGTTGAAATACATGTGATAAAATTTTCAGGCCATGTTTCCCGCATTAACCATTTTTTATATTTTTTTTTGATTTTGTGTACTCCCTGAATATGGAGTACTTGAATTTCTTTGTTGGAGCCAAAAAGCTCAGAAGATGAAGGAGAGGTACTCAGGATGCTGGGAAAAAGGTTTGGTTACTCTAGGACACCTAGAAGTATTTTTAAAAGATATTTAAAAAATTTAAAAAGCGCTTGACGGCCTCCTGACATCAAAAGGGGGTGCACGACAGGTTTTGGGCGGTGTGAAAAACGACCGCCTTTATTTTATTTTATATATTTTTCATTTTATTTTTATTTTATTTATTTTTTTTTTTTTTAGTGCTAATTGATTTAACATTGCGCACTTTTGTAAAACTATTATGATTTGAAGTATATACACCTTCTTCTACTGCTGAAAAATAGAGAAAACAATCTCTTCATATGTTTGGTAAAAATAAAAATCACATGCGTAATCAAAAGAAAAAAGAAAAAGAACAACAAAAAAAGAAATACAAAATATTTTGAATGATAAGAAAGGAAACCCTCCTCTTTTGAGTCAATTACGGTCAGAAAGTGTGATGATCCAGTCTTTTACATTCTGTGCCGCCCTGAATAGTGATTGTTAGTGAGAAATTCAGCAGAATGCGGGGAAGGTGACCCCTTAATACAGTTTGCCACGCTGTATGCCTATAATGATGAAAGGCTAAAAGCTCCAGACCACCACACTTTCCAGTTGTCCTTAACTTTAGCCCACCGTTACAATTCAAATATTTTAATGAATTAAAATATGAGTCAGCAGTAGTTGTGATTAGTTTTTTTTTTTTAATTTTTAATTTGTTTTTTTTTTTAAAAAAAGGAAATGAGAAGGATAAATGAAAAACAAGAATGATAAATGAAAGATAATGAGAATGAAAAAAGAACCTGAAAATGAGAAATATTATT
>JNCO01005075.1:0-14517 GCA_000785685.1 Uromyces viciae-fabae
GGCTTTTAACCGTATAAGATTTTTATTTTAAATTTTTAATGAGTTTATTATTACTAGAAGCAATGAACTGGAAAGCAAACAAGTTAGATTTATTTTAGAAACAAAAAGAAAAAGAAATAATATTTTAAGATGTTTTTAAGAGAAGAAATAAATTAAGAAAAAGAAAACAAACTCAATAACAAGAACTGAATATTTGATTGAAAGACTTATGAGGTTTTTGAATAGATTGAGGATTTGGTTGATTTTGATTAAAGACTGAGTTTTATTTTTGATTAGTTTATTGAGTTCATTGATTTGGATTGTGAAGAAGAAATAAGATCTCACCAATAGCACGAGTGACAAGTTGATGAAGTTTAAAGAAGATTAAGAAAAATAGAAAAAGAAAGAATTGAAGAAATGAGAAGAAAGAAAAAGAAATAGTTGAAGTTTTGAGTAAAGTTGATTTGAGTCGAAGTTTGATGAGTTGAATTTAAGTTATTGAATGAATTTTTTTATTTAGTTTTGAGTTTGAAATTAATTTTTATTTGAAGACTTGTGACATTGAGTTGACATCTTGAGTAGAGAAGCGGAAATTCTTACAAAAATAGCTGGTCTGGTCCTTCAAAACTCTCTCGAACATGGGTCTCAACTCCAACAAGAAGTGAATTGAAGACTTGAATTCAATATGTCCACCACTCATAGACTCAGGGCAACCCCAACCCTTGATACCATCCAGGCTGTCATTAACAGTGTAAACCGTCAGTTTGATATCAAGACCTCCGACCTACCTGCTGCTCCATTGCTTGAAGTTGCCAACTCAACTCCGGATACCAATGAATCCGCCTCCAATCCTTACGCCCAAATGAACCCCATGACTCTGGCTGCAGTCCCCCGACAGTGCTGGAACTGCCGCTCAATTTTTCACACGGCCGAAAAATGCCTGGAAAAACAAATTCCCAAAGCAAAGTTTCGACCAGAACCCTTTTTTAACCCTGTCAATACTGCCCTACAAGGACAATTCCAGGTCCTCTACCCAATGGTCCTTCCCCCCAGTGTCCCTTTGCAATATCCGTACCCTTCAGCTAATTGGTTTGCATACAATTCTAACACCCAACAAACCATCAACCAGCCCCAACCTTCTGCAAACCGACCCACTCAATACTACCTCCTGCGCTATCCCCGTTCTCAGAATACGCCGGGGGGAGGGATTCTTCTAGCTGGCGCTCACGCCCATCAATTTCTTTGCCCTCACCAGTCTCAGCGCAAGTGGTGGAACTAGGCAAAGTGGATCAGAACTTAGAACAGCCAAGTTTTGATGCGGTCAATTTTAAATCTAGTGATGAGCTTCCCATTGCGAAAACAGCTGTGTCTCATCACCTTACTGGGGATTTTTCCTCTCTTTCAAAATTCATCCGGTTTGAAATACCCATCCCACTGAAAGTGGCGACTAATGGGAACCCCACATTTGTTACAGGGGCTGGGAATCTTTCTTTTCAAGGGGAAAATGGCCACACCATTAACCTCAATGGAGTTCTGTACTGTGAGCATGCCCGCTGCACACTCATATCTTTTGCAGCTCTAGTTAAGGCTCAATGTTTATTTCCTTGCGGTACGCAGGATTGGTCCATAGTGGTAACCAATAATAATAAACAACCACTATTTATATTCCCATTTCTGGCTAAATCCAATTGCTGGATTCTTTTAAATCAAATATTTCCTGATACTATTTGTTCTCCTACTACTTCTTATAATTCTTCTCAGACTCCTGTTTCCTCTTTTTATTTTTCTTCTTCTATTCCTTCTCATGATCCTTTCAAAAGTTCACTCGATCCTATTCCTGGCTTCTCTTGGAAACCAGAGAGCTTAACTAGCAATGAAAAAACTGTTTTATATTTTAATTATCTATTCTGTCATGCGAGTTTGCGCGCCATCAATAAACTTCTCAAAAACAAATCTAGCCCTTATCTTCCGACAAAGCTCCCACCGGGCGATATCAAATGCCCAGTTTGTATTATCAGCAAAAGTGCTAGGATTAACACTTTGACCTCTGATGAACGTCCTAAGACCAGGTTACACACGCTAGCGGTTGACCTGGTAGGCCCTTTTGATATTGAAACAGTGAATAAAGGTTTCTATGTTCTAACGATCCTTGATGCTGCCACGGGGTATGCAGCTGTAAAAATTTGAGCTTTAAAATCTGAGGCTACTAACCAAATTATCTCTATTATAAACTTTCTCAAAAAAATGACAGGCCAGTCGGTTAAAATCCTCCGAAGCGACAATGGAGGGGAGTTCAGTAATAAGATACTCGCAACTTTTCTTGAGTCGAGGGGCATCAAAGCGGAGAAGTCGCTGCCTTATCATCATCACCAGAATGGGATGGTCAAGCAATACAACCGGACAGTTGGCAACATTGCACGAGCGCTGTTGGTGGACAGTCAGATGGGCAAATTCTTTTGGGGCCTTGCTTACTTGTGGGCTGCGAATTTTCTTAATCGACTGCTCAACAATTCCAGCGGCGCTGTCACTCCTTATGAAGCGCAATTCCTTCAAAAACCGTCGTTCAATCAAGCAAGGATTTTTGGAGGAAGAGTGTGGATTTTTACTCCACCTGAAAATCGGCTGAAGCTAGATGATTGCGCGGTTGAAGGCCGCGTTGTTGGAAACTTAGAAGGTAGAAAAGGGTGGCTGTTTTGGATTCCCGCCACTAAATCTTTCATGTCCTCTGCCTGGGTAAAGTTTGAAGACACTTCCCCAGCTAATTCCCTTCAACTGTTGATAACTTCTGCTGTCACTAATACTAATGATGCTAATATCTCTCCACCGGCAGCTTTAAAATTACAGTTGGGTGATTTTACTGATAATCTCACATTTGAATCTCAAGAAATCATGACAGACAGAGTCCTGCCAGATTGCACAATTTTCGGTGCTTCAGTACCAAAAACCTTTAAACAGGCAAAAAATTCACCCGACTGGCCCAATTGGGAGTCTGCCATTGGCACGATACTTGATAACCTCTCTTTCCTAGGTGTGCTTCCTCTTCCAACTGGGCAACGGATCATGGGCGGCCGCCGGGTTTTTGCGGAAAAAAGGGACACCAGTGGTGCGGTTGTTTGTCATAAAGCCTGTTATGTGGCAAAAGGTTTTACTCAGGCCCCGGGGATTGATTTCAACTCTACATTCGCACCAACCGCGACATTTGTCTCAATGCAAATACTGTTGTCACTGGCGGCTTTCTACAACTGAGAAGTGCACTCATTCGATTTTGTGGCTGCCTATCTAAACTCCCCGATTGATGAGGATCACGTTTGGGTAACACCGCCGGAGGGGATGACTATCCCTAATGGGTGTGGGTTGAAGCTAAAAAAAGCTCTTTATGGCACTTGACAAGTGGCGCGCTGCTGGTGGCAATATCTGAAGAATGTATTGGCAGGCTTGGGTTATACTTCCAGTCAGTATGACTCCAGCCTGTATCTCATCAACCACAAGACTGAATCCAGGGTGGTATGGATTCACGCTGATGATGGAATTGTAACCGGATCCTCCCTTCCTCTCATCCAGAAACTAGAATGAGAGTTGAAAGGACGGCTTGAAATCAAGTGGTCTGGCGGTTTAGACAATATAGCCGGTTTTGATATAGTACATACAAAATTGGGTTTCTCACTTCATCAATCAAAAGTTATAGATGCTCTTCTCACAGAGCATTGGGATGGAACATCTACTGTGCAAACACCACTCCCTGCTAACTTGGAGCTGGTGACTGATGCCCATGGTGTTGAAGCTGACTCATCTAAGTTCCTGTCCGTCATTGGGGCATTGAGCTATATTTCTGTAGGTACATGTCCCAATATTTGTTTTTCAGTGAACCTTCTTTCTAGATTTGCTGTGAAACCAGGGATCAACCACTTGAAGGCCGTCTATCATCTAGTCAAATATGTTGGCTCCACAAAGTTGATCAGGCTTCACCTGCACCCCACAAAGACGGACCATCCACTCAAATGTTTTTGTGACGCTTCGTGGGGTGGTGAGTTTTCCAAATCTACTTATGGATTTTTTATATTGTTCTTAGGTTTCCTGATCTTGTGGACTTCTCAAAGACAGGCAACAGTTGCATCTTCCACATGTCAAGCTGAGTAAATGGCTCTGGGGATGGCGACGCACTCTTTTTTGTGGGTCAGAAATCTTCTCAAGGAAATTCTGAGAAAAGATTTCACTGGCCACATTTTTTACAATAGCGAATCTGCCACCAAGTGGCTTCTGATGACTCTGCTAACAAGAGAGTCTGACACATTGATTGTGAGTTTTATCTGACCAATGAGGCGTTATACAATAATAAAATCTCTTTAACCTGGATATCGAATAAAGATCAGCTAGCTGACATTCTGACTAAGAGTCTCCAGAGGGAACCCTTCTCACACTTTGCTCCAAAAATTGTTGGTATTATCTAATTTTTTTCTTTCTTGTTGCTTTGTATCCTTTGTTTTCTTTGTTCTCAATTTTTTTTTCTCTGCCTCTCTCTTGTGTTTTTCTTCCTGCATATCAGTTGTGTCATCCCAGTGTACATAGGCTCTGTGGCTTGGTGAGGGGGGGTGTTGTAACATACTAAGTTACAGTGCTTGGCCGCAGTCTCACCAGCCACCAAGCATATACTTCCAGTGACTTAAACCGGAAGTAAAGTCTTACACATGCAATATACATGCTTTTAGCACATCAAAACTCACCCTTGGAATATGTGGTGATGCGACTGACAATTACGTCCGCATTGGTGAAACGACTTTGATTTTAACTTTAAAGAATTTCACCAAACATATTGGTGAAATCTATGGAGCAAGCTATCTATGACCTCCAAATGAAGATGAACTGACTCCAATCATGAAGGAGGATGAGCTGCAAGGCGTCCCTGGGTGCAAAGGCAGCCTTGATGGCATGCATTGGGCGTGGAAAAACTGTCCACTTGGCCGGAGTGGACAGTTTGAAGGATCAAAGCACTTTTTGGGTCCTCAGTGATTACCAAACACGGCTCAAGCGTAATACACTGGAGGCGCTCATCTGCAGTCAAGACTGGATTGACACTGATGAGGGCCTCACTCTCAAAAATTGCAATGACGTTGGGGAGGATGAAACTGAATATTTTTTTTTTTTAACTTTATTATTTATTTTGATCACTACTGTTTAAACTAAATACAAGTTAAAAAAAAGGTCCATTTACACTGATCCAGTATTCCAGACTTATTTTTTTATTTTTTTTATCTTTGTTTGTGATTAAACTAAATACAGGTATAAAAAAAACTAAATACAAGTAGTATAAAAAACTAAATACAAGTAGTATAAAAAAACCAAATAAAAGTATAAAAAAACTAATAAAAAATCTAAATACAAGTATAAAAGAACTAATACAAGTATAAAGTCTATTGTTAAATTCTTATAAAAAATAATGAGTATAATACATTCAAAAAGAATTGATAATTAGAAAATAAAAATATGAAATTAAGATGTGTTTTTTTTACCAAATAACCCGGGTCAACCCGGACCCCACCCGTACCCGAACTCCTCATAAATGGGGCGGGTATGGGCACTAGGAAAGAGAAAAAAATCAAAAATGACCCAACCTGCCCCAGTCTGTTTTCTAAAGCGGGGTGGATCTGGGCACCAATTTTTGACCTGAACCCAACCTGGTTGCAACCTGAGTTCCATGTAGGATGTGGCAGTTTGTAGAAATGCACACAGCAATGATGTGCTGCATTGTGCTGCACAATATGATCATACAGGACCAAGGCAGCTTAGATCCAACTATTGAGGAACATCGATCTGAAACAACCATTGTTTCAAATCACCAAGATCCTCAAATTTCCAATACTCTAGCAACCTACCTTCAGAACACAACTGCACTCAGAGACTCAGTAGCCAACACAGTTCTTACACATGATTGAAAAATGCAACTTTGGATTTCACAAGCAGAATGAAAATAAAATATGTATCTACTATCAAATGATGAAATAGATGTCTGCAAAACTACTCATATCTTTTTGCTACTGATTTCTTAAGACCAATAAGAATTTTTCTTGAGATCTCATCAGGACATTCCTCAAGAGTGGGCAAAGCTATCTCCATATCTTTGCTGGCACAGTCAGTTAACATGATTTTGTTTGCTACTCTGTTTGACTCCAATTTTGCCTCACATTCATTTGAGGCAATGTGACTAGCAATTTTGTTTGCTTCTTCTGATTCATAAGCTTTCTGGGCAGCCACTTTGGTCAAAGCTGCCATTTCTTCAACGCGGTCAGAATTGGTTGATGAGACATTCATAGCTTGCAATCACTGTCGCTTTTCAGCTTTCCCTCCAATAGGGCATTCAAGCTGGTCATCCGGTGGTGGAGCTGATGCGCTAGCAGCAGAGGCTGTATATTCTTGGTTCAGAAGGAGGGCTGGTGGTGGTGGTGGTGGTGGATGGAGATGCTCATTAATATGTTGAGTATTCCATTTTGGATGATATCAGAGCTTCAACCTTGCATGCATGAACTTGAATGGTCCTTTCATCTCAACGGAGTAGATTCTTAAAGAATCTCCAATCCAAGTATCTGGTGATGTACCAGATGGAGGACAACACTCAATTTGAGAGTAGATGCCTGAGAACTTCTTGGTTTCTGGACCCAATTTACACCACCTAGAATACAGTTCCAAGAGGTGAGCAAGTTTGAACTTAATACATAAAGAACAAGAAATAAAACTTAAAACCTCTTGCATGTTTCACCTGTACCTTTTGTCAAAGAATGCTCATTAAAATGAGATGCAACCACCTCAAAAAAAGCTGGACCCAACATGTTGTTGGAGCATTTGGTGTAAGAATCCGTTGCTTTCTGGTCAAAGATGTCACAGGGAAATCACAGGTGCTGGAGCGGGAATTTCTAATTTCTTTGTTCTCAACTTGAATCTGGTTGTTTTTCTTTTTCTTCTTCATTATTTTATTTTTCATTTTCTTATCTCATTTTCAAATTTCATTCACTCAACTCTAAAAATTCAAACCTTGTCTAAAAATTCACTCAATCACAACTCAATCAACTTAATCAAATCAAAACATCAAAAAATTCAACTCTTAACTATCACACAACGTCTTCCAAAATCCTTGGTGAGAATTGAGAAAATCATAATATTACTTTGCTTTAAAAAAATTAATTACTAATCTTATTCCACAATAAAAACTCTAGCATCCCAGCCAAAATAATTGTCTCCCACTTGCTCTGTCTAAATTTTTTTTTATTCATTTTTTAAAACAATCAACTTGTTGGTTATTTTTCATTTCTTACATTTCAAAATCTCTTTATTGACTTGTTATTTCATCAGTATGTTGCACTTCCGTAATAAACTTTCAAAATCAAAACTGAAATCTTTTATTTGGGTCGCTCGCTCACAGCTGTCCATGAAAGGGCAATTTGTTTGTGTTCTGATTCATTCCAGTTGGGGGCTTGGGGTGTTCTTGAGTATGGTTTTGGATTAGGGGAAGCCTCCATTTGGAGGAAGAGTAAAATATATTAAATTTAGATTTGAGTAAAGAACTAAAGTTTTGATTTCAGCAAAGGAGTAAAAACAATAAGAAAAAAAATAATTAAAAGGAAATAAACAAAAATAAAAATACCTAAAGGACAAATGTCCAATGAAGAAAGCTCTGAGATAAAGACAAGATAAAATAAATAAACAAAGATACAGAGAACCTGAAGAAAAATAAGAGCGGTGAGTAAAAATATAATGATAAAACATAAGTATGAGAATAAAATAGATTAAATACCACAAAGTGAGACTCCAGTGCTGAGATGACCTTGATATGATAGAAGAGTGAGATAAAGGTGAGGTTAGATAGAAAGGGCGGAGTTGGACTAAGAGAGATGATGTGGAAGGGGGTCTAACTGATAAATAAGCCTTAAGAGATAGAAAATTGACAGATAAACAATGAGAGAAAAATAAAATAAAAATAAATAAAAATAAATAAATAAAATAAAAATAATAAAAAAATAGGATGACTAAGATTCAAAATATTAACAAAAAATAATTTACCAAAAAAAAAGATCTGATAATTTCATGTACCAAAAAAAAAAGGTGGAAAAATATAAGATGGCGCATGCATCAGGCCTGCTCAAACTTGAGCAAGTCTGATGCGATAAATGTGGCATATATAGCTATTTCTCTTTGTTTCATGCCCATAGTGATTGGCCAAGTGATTTAGCGTCAAAGTTGGGCTAAATAACCCATTTACCACATCCATACTGGATGCCCTGAAACAATGCTCCTGAATTACTAAAACAATACCTGGGCCGTTGTGACAACGGCCAGGGGTGTTGTTTTAGTAACTTGCATCTTGAGCGGGGTGTGTTTTAGCGCCTCCACTGCGGGAGGTAGATTTCAGGTGGTACAGCTGCGCAAGGCAGTGTGCTGTTTCACTGTTCCTGCGAAAAGTAATTTTGAACCGCGGGCCCGCATTTCACGGGCCACTTGAGTCAACCCCATTATCTGACCAAATTTTTGAGGTCTTGAGACCAAGCAGATTCCAAATCTATCTTGGTTTTGATTTTTAACCAGTAGTTTTTTAATTTTTAACTTTTATTCCTACTATTTTGGACATATGGTGTAAAAAGATGCTAAAATGTACTAAGTAATTTATTAGAGGCTCCAACAACATCCTTTGGATTTCTAGGAAGAGTCAATCCCCAAGTAATTGACCCAGTAGCAAAAAAATAGAAAAAAAGCTCATTGATGGGACAATTTTTTTTTGCAATTGGTGAGACATGTGAGCATTGAGACAGGAGCTTTTCATTTCTTTGTGTAGATTCAACTTTACTTTTTTTTATGCTGGGCTTTTGTGGATTTAATGATTGCCATGCTTGTTGATGTGGATCCCTCCACCACGCAAAAAGAAGAAAAATATGAAATATTGCCTATGTCCGCAGAAAATTTGGTGCAAAAAATGAGGGCCAACATTTCGGACATCCAAAAATGTGATACAGCGCAATGCTTTGCGTAGCTGTAAATCTTTCTGATAGCAAACACTTCTGCACTGCTTGATGATAGATTCTATACACCAGAAACCAGGTGATTAAGCTCAGTGGTAGAGTAGGTAAATGTATGACTGTGGTGCAGGTTTGACTCCCACAGCTGCCACTGTCATTTTCATGCCAGCACAGGTTATGAGCCCAGCGCTAGTTGCTAGTCCGGCGTAGGACAGAGCTTTCTATCCTGGCGTAGGGAGACCATACTGTGCCTTGGCCTCTGGATAGATAGTGGGCTTATTCACTCAGAGTAGAGTGGGCCCTGATGCCTGGTGTAGGGGTGGGGGGGGGGGGTTTGTTCCTGTACACCAGCCACCAGGTTGTTTAGCTCAGTGGTAGAGCAGGTCCATGTATGACTTTGGCATGTGTTTGACTCCCACAGCTGCCGCTATCATTTTCATGCCATCACACTTTACATGTTTGCCCCTTGACTTGGCTGTGGCAAACAGTCAAAGTTGTTAAATTGTGGAGGCAAGGCCATGAGCCTTTGATGCCTGGCTTTCCTTTTGGACGTTTTTTTTCTTCTTGAATTTCTTTTTCATTCCACCTTCCTTCCATCTACCATTGCAACATCAAAAATCTAACCACTCGACATCAATTATTATTAAATTTTGAGTTTGAAAAATCAATTTTTAATTGCTAAGGAGGAACACATAGCTGAACAAAGTGACAAGTCAATATTATGAAGATATTTTGAAATGATGAAATGAAACCCACATTTTATTTTTATTTGATTTTATAATAAACAAAGGAATTAAAAATAAGACAGGAAGACAATTGACTGGGACTGAAGAAAATGAGAAGTTAGTGATTAAGATTTTTTTTGAGTTGTTAAGATTGTTCTTGATCTCACCAAGAATGATTGGAAGGAAATGTTTGAAGCAATTAGTTTTGAGAATTGAGAGTTTAGGGTTGAGTGTGATTGATGGTGAGTTTTGAGTTTTGTTATTTTTGAGATTTGAAATTTTATTTTATTTTTGAATTGAACAGTTGAGTTTTTTTGAGAGATGAAGTTGAAAAAGAAATGAAGAAGAAGATAACAAAAAAAGAGAAATGAAAATGAAAAGAAATAGAGCTTCCCGCTTCTGGGATGTGTGAAAGCCTTGTGACATTTCACTGGAAATTTTACTGAAAGTTGACAACATGACTTCCATTCTTACAAGTATTGCAATCATGGACAATGAGGACCTTCTTCTCTACCTGACCAATTCTCAAATCTTTGAAACAACCAACTAATTGCTCTTATCAAATCAACATCAAGTTTAATTACATCTGCACTATCTCAACAAGAAACAATGATTGATTCACTACTCTTACTTGATGAAGATGAATTGCAAAATCGAAATCAAGAACCTACTCATGGAGGATCCAAACCAGGGAAGGGGCCAAATCTGCCAAGGTTTTTGGAGCAAGGCTATCAATGGCTCTTCCACAACTAATTCTCATAAACACTGTTTTATCATGAAGCAATTTTTTGGTGCTGATTTCATATGCACCAACATCTCTTCCTCAAGATTGCACAGGATATGGAGGCCATTGAGCCCTATTTTACTCAAAAACAAGATGTGGTTGGCCGGCTTGGATTTCAGGTGTTACAGAATATCACAGCGGCTAACAAAATGCTGGCATACGGCCATGCAGCAGAATTCAACAACAGATATCTTTGGATCTCTGAAACAAGCTCATCCAACAGCTTGAAACATTTTTGCAATCCGATCCATCAAGTCTACACTGCTGAATACCTTTATTCTCCGCATTTTGAGGAATTACAGAGATTACTAAATGTAGGTGAGCAAAGGGGATTTCCAGGAATGATTGGTTCCCTAGATTGTATGCATTGGCATTGGAAGAATTGTCCAACTGCCTGGGCTGGACATTATCAAGGGAAACCAAAGGTTTGTTCTTAATCTTTTGCCTTTTTTTTTCATGCTTTCTGGGTGATTTGTTGCCATCTGTTTTTTTTTTCCCTTGATTATCCACTCAACTGCCATTTAGAAACCTAAAACTATTCTTGAAGCAGTAGCATCATATGATTTGTGGATCTGGCACACCTTCTTTGGCCTGAAAGGTTCACATAACAGTCTGAATTTCCTGGATATGTTGCCATTGTTCAAGAACCTGCTTATTGGTGTGGCCCCTGAAGTGTTGTTTACAATCAATGGCCGCAAATACCAGCCATTCTATTATCTTGCTGATGGGATCTACTCCCATTGGGCTACTTTTTTTGAAACTATTTATCAACCTCAAGGGCTAGAGCAACAAGTGAGTTATTTATTTATTATATTTCTTTATAGCACTTTAATTTCATTTTCACAAATTACTCATTTTTTTTTATTTTTTTTTTATTTTTTTGTTAATATTTGTAGAACTTTTCAAAAGTGCAAAAGGCCACCAGGAATAATTTCAAGCGAGCTTTTGGAGTACTACAAGATCAATTTGTTATTGTACTGGCTCTCCCGGCGCATGTTTGGTTGCACAAGAACCTCCAGAAGATTACATGATGACTTGCATCATCCTCCAAAATATGATTGTGGAGGATGAGAGAGGCCAACATAATGACTTTATCTATGAAGGAAGCAACAATCTAGTCATTCAACTCAATCACAAGCAAAATCCTGGATTTTACCAATTTATTGCTAATTATCAAGCTATCCATAACAAAAAACAACACCATCAATTGAAACAAGTTCTTATCAATCACCTCTGGGCTCTCAAAGGTGCATCCGCGTCTGAAGAATAGACAAAATACCTTTATCATAATCTTCCTCACTTCTTCATCTTGTCTTTTCGATTTTTTTTATATATCTAGTTTGTTTTATTCATTTATTTGAGGATGTCTGATTCACTTTGAAATTTTATTCTTTTATTGTATTTCTTTAATAACTGATCATATATATTTAAAATACATGAATTGAGTTCTCTCATATTCAATCAAAGATAGATGATTTTTTTGTTAATTTTATTTTTTTATTTACACCGTGAGTCAATTTAAAGTCAATCAAAATGATCTCGTGCAAGTTTCTATAATTCAAAAAAAATAATTTGTTTTTTACAATTTGGTTTTGATTTCAAAACAATAAATCAGAGTGATAAATAAAAGCAAGGGACCATACCAGATAATATATAGTGGAGTAGCAAACAAGCTAATTGTGCTTGAGAATTTTATTTCATGAGCTATACATGCAATCCAATTTTTACAAACAAAATGTAATTAATAAAATTAAGAATGAAAAAAAATACCAATTGAAGATGAGCAACAAGCTACTCATTTTCAAGAATTTCCAAGATCTTCTTGCATCTTGAAAGATAGTATGTTCCACATCCTCATCAACATCTTTCAAGTCCTTATTCATGATGACTTTCTCTGCCAAAATTTTCATTGAGTTAATTTGATCTAGTATGGCTTTGCTTTGAATCTGTAACACTTGAGCTGGTTCTTGAAGTATTCCGCTTTTGATTTAACTTTGATTTGCCATTTCTAACTGAGCTTTACCAACACTTTCCTTCCAAGCTGAGTTTTGATTGACTAAAAAAGTGAGTCATGAAATTTCTTATTTTATTTTAACATCTTTATTTTTTTTTGCCCAATTGGCCAGCTAATTACTGAATTATTTCCTAATGAAGTTATATTGCTGATATCTTTGGAGTTGAACTCAGAAGTTGAAGCTGAGTCTGGGGTTTCACTAGTTAGAACAAGATCTACGGGTCTCTTGCCTTTATTTGATGTTGTTCCTACTTTTGTTTTTAATTTTAATGTTTTTTTTTTTTAAATATCATGGAAGTGAGAGTTCCATTTGGGTGCATGTGCAAGAAATTTATAAGATCATATATGAGTAAAAAGGCTTCTTTTACATTTTTAGTTAGAGCCTGAGTGCAAGGGAAAAACAATGTGTGTATTGTGACCTCTAGGATTGGAGCAAAGGTGGGTTGCTACGCTACACTATTCTACAGGCCAAATATAGGGTAGCGTAGCAAGGATTTTTTCCCCCTTGATTTGGTTAGTGTTAGCTGAAGCTACAGGCTGCTACACTAAATTTTAGTATAGGGATTTTTTTTCTCTCCAGAATTCCTGAAGCATTAGATGAAATTAACGGCTTCTACACTAACAGGTAGCGTAGATTTTCCACTTTTAACAGAAATTGCGCTACAGAGTAGGGTAGTGTGTTTCTACACTCACATTTAGAGTAGTGGGTGAAGAAAAAGATTTCTAAAAGGCCTAGGACCAGACTTTAATTGCAAACAAGAAGATATAAGAAAACTTTTAGATCAAAGTAAAATAAACAAATTAGAAATGAAAAACAACCAACAGGCTAAGATTTTATTTTTATTCTTCTTTTTTTAATTTATTTTGGAGAACATAGGTTTAGGGGATTCAAAGATGAAGGAACTAATAGAAAGAAGATTAGAATTTATTTGTTTGTTTACTTAAATGATGTTTGAGATAATGAAGATCTTACTGGATAAAATAGATGAATATTTTTCTTTAACTAGTGACAAATATTAATCTTTTAATGGAGTTGATTCTAATTGGAAGCACAAATTAAATGGTGTCAGTTTTGATGATTTAATGTGTTGAATCAGAATGACTATACCAAATATGATCTTGTTGAGATCTTGAGTTGAAATGGACGAGTTGTTTTGATTTAATTTAATTTTTTAGAAAAAAAAATAAATAATAATAAAAAAATAATGTTGAGTTTTGTTTATCGCGGATTAATGTGAGTAAAATTGAGTTTTTAGAAATAAAGGATTTCTTGTTTTAATTTGAAGTATTTGCACTGGTACTTAAGGAAAATATGAAGTAGAGTAAAATTAAAAAAAATGGAATTAAATTGAAATAGATATTGTATATGCAATATATTCAACACGCCGCCATGATTCAACACATGGCTGAAGTACTACTGACAGCTTTTACTAAGAGGTTTAGTGATTCTTGGTTGCATGCCTTGGTCAACCCATCTGCGATCATTTTTTCTCTAGGGATGAGTTCAAGCGAAATGTTATTATTTTTAAATTCAACACGCAAGCATTTCGTTTTCAAGTCAGTGTGTTTTGATTTTGAGTTAGAACCAAACCTTTTAATCTTGTCATCCAATCCTTTTTTATCTATGTAAAACAGAGTAGGATCAAGTTTTTGACGCCAAAAGTCTGAAGTAAGCTGTTTTAACCAGGAGCATTCATCTTGGCTGTCGGATAGGGAATTGAGTTCTGAGTCCGTGGAATTTTTTACTATATTTCGCTGTTTTCGACTGGTCCAAGAGAGAGGAGATCCTCGAAAGAAACAAATAAAGCCACTTTGAGATGTTATCAAGTTGGTGTCATCAGCCCAAGTTGCATCGCTGTAACTAACAATTTTGTTGAGTGAATTCTTTTTTCCAAGGATGAGAGGAACATTAATGGTACCCTTGAGGTATTTCCAGACATTTTTTACTTCTAACCAATGTTTAATGCTGGGTTTATGTTGGAAACGAGAGAGGTTTGATAATGCAAATACAACATC
>KN362187.1:0-12837 GCA_000785685.1 Uromyces viciae-fabae
GTGGATATGAATTTGCGCACACCTTGGCAGGACTGTTTAAATCTGGATATTACATATATCCAGACATACAGCCCGGCCAAAACATCCATCCGTCTTTGCACCGTCGCCTGTATCACAACTGTGCAAAGCTTGTGTAAACCTTTTCAGGTGAAAAAAAAAGTTACACAGTTACAGCGTGCAGCCAAAATGTGTCTTAGGGACATTTATTTCTTTACAGTGCTCTCACAGATATCCTGCTGTTCTTGCCCCTTTTATTTTTCCCAAACAAATCTGAGTGCTGGTAACACCATCTTAAACTTTCATTTTCTTACCATCAATCAGGTGTAGTTTTGCTCCCTGTTCATCTTACAATCCCACAATTCTATCAGTGAATCTTCTTGTCATCTATCAAGGCAGAGTCCCCCCTCCAACACACCTCTCTAATTTCAGCCATAAGGGCTGCAGCCTCTTTTGGAGTCTCACAAAGGTTTCTGGTGGTCAACTAACAAAATTACCTGTGTGACTCTGGTCAGCCGATCACGTAAAATTTAACTAATGACAATTGAGGATGAGGATGAGGCTCACTTTTCTCAGAACATAGTCTTACCATAGCTGTTGACCATGGAGATTCTTGAGGAGTATGGACACAATTTCATTGACAAGGCCCATAGTGGAGTTGACTCCACTGGGAGGCTATTTCTTATAAAAATCCATAATATGGAGGTGCTTGTTTGTGAGGAGTGTAAGGAAAAACCTTTTAGGTGTAAGTTGGGGCATTAATGGCTTCATAGATAAGAAAAATTTAAACATGTTCAGGTGTTATCATGTTGGTTTGGGGAAGGAAAGAAGTTGAGCTTCAGATGGAGCAACAAAAAGGGATGGTGAGGGCTGCATAAGAGAGGAGGAATAGGAACTGTTGGAATTTAGTCCTCATGACCACTCAATAGATTTATGCTTTATGCCAAGGTTTTCTTTTAAGATATATTTTTTTATTTCAAATTAAATCAGTTAAATAAAAATAATAAAAAAGTTAGAATAAAGATAAAAAAGTTAGAATAAAGATAATAAAGTTAGAATTAAGATAAAAAGGTTTGAATAAAGATAAAAGAGTTAGAATAAAGATAAAAAAGTTAGAATAAAGATAAAAAAAGTTAGAATAAAGATAAAAAAGTTTGAATAAAGATAAAAGAGTTAGAATAAAGATAAAAAAGTTAGAATAAAGATAAAATTTTTAAAATAGATAAGAACTGCAGTATGTGTCTTGTAGTCATTGAACCCTGATCATCAGTAGTCAGTATTATTCTTGAGAAGTGTTTTTCATATTTTTATTCTTAATTTTATTATTTGGGAACTAAATAATTAGAACTGCCGATCCTAATTATATTGTGAAGATAAAATAATTCAGTAGTAAGGTTAAATCTGTAGTTGTTTAAATTAGCTCTTGCTTTATTTTATTTCTCTTAGGCCGGGTTGGGCAGCATCATAATTATGCAGGGTAATGTTAAAAACACCCTCCATTACATATGATAAAAGAAATTTTTTTAGGATAATCTTTTGGGAGTAAGCTGTCATGAGGCTTGACAGTTTACTTCCAAAAGATCAGGCCAAAAAATGATGTTTTGCATATTGTAGAGGGACATGCTGCAATCATTTATTGTGTAATAATGACGCTGCCAAGCATGGCCTTAGTTTGTCATTTTTTATTATGTCTAGGGCTCAGAACCACATTAAACCCCTGGCATGTTGTTCAGGGGGCTTATCTTGTTTTTCTTTCTTTATCATCTCTGCAGTTGGATTAGAAATAAAATCATTGGTTCTTTTCACTCTTTTTTCCATGAGCCTTTCCTAGAGCTCAAGCTCCCTGAATGACTCTAACCCCATTCTCAATCTAATGTACATTCATTATTGAATCATATAAAAAAATTATAATATAAATCTTAAATCATTAATCAAAAATTCATCTAAACTTTAACTCATAAATTCAACAAGAACTTAGTCCCATGGATTTGTTGATGCCCTAAACTCCGCCTTGGATGTTCAAGGCTACAGAGACTATATATAAACACCCAAACGTCACGCTCCGGATTTAACATGTTCACTTTCTCAGAATATCCATTGATATTGGTTTTGGAAAAAAATGGCTTCTTAACATTTTGTAAATATTTTCTTGGATTAGCTATTGAGAAATGAAGTCCTGAGACCAACACCAAATGAAAGAGCGGGTCCCAATATCTTACCTGGCGCTTGGGCGTGATCGGGAAGTGTCAGCGGAACAAGCTATGAGCTTAAGAAAATGAGCTACAGCCAAGCGTTCCCCCCATAATTTTGGACCTTTTGCGCAAGTCCCTCCCTGCGGGCCTATCCACAAAGCTCCAAGCAAGCGAGGGGTCTTGTCTTTAGTTAAATTCAAGCACATGATTCAGAAGAATCGAATCAAGCTCAATGGAACCTCGTGAATTAGAAAACACTCACCTCAATTTGAAGTGCTTTTTTATTATTATCTGATTCAGCAGTATGTATATACATCTGTTTATATAGATTAAAAGTTGATCTATCGATTCTGACAAAAAGATGTTGCAACTATGAAAAAATAATGTCCTTGGTCTATCTTCCTTTCTCTCCTGAAATAATAACCATAAAAGAAATATCGTGAATTGGTTATAGCATGCGTTGCCTTAATTTTTCTTTACGAAAAGGAGAAATGAAACCAGTAGGACCTTTTGGTTGCTGAGGAAGCAAGGAAGATGATAGTTGCGAAGACGGATGATCAGAAGAAGCATTATAAGTATAAGTGGCTAATAAAACGACCAATGAGCCTATAGCCGAGCCAAGCGAGAGTGAGGATCCAAAAAGAAACACTGCTGCAATAGTAGATAAGATAATCGAGAGTGAAGTAGCAAAACCTTTAAGGATATTATCAGCAAATTTGATTACAAGTGCTGTGACTAAACCGCCAATCACTTGAGTGAGGACCGTAGCCCAAGCCCAAAACCCAAAGTTGGAGAACATGTGACCATCTTGGTTTGAGTTTGTAAATATCGTTGTAAATAAAGCAGGTAGAAGGGAAAATAATGAGAGCTGAATATTGCGAATCCATAGATCAACCTTGTTAGATGATTTAAGAACCAGTTCAAAATAGACTCCAGCTAGTCCGGATGTGAAGCATGCTGATGTTACTGCAATGAATCCAATGAACCGATCTGCTGTTTCAACTCCTGTTTTTTTACTCGCTGTTGACTCGGTTGGTATACTTTGCAATTGAACTAGCGCTACCCCCACCGCCAAAAACATTAACGAGATCCATTTTCCAGCAGATAACTGTCGTCCTAACATTACAACTGAACATAATGCTGTAGTGAGAATCTAACCATCAAAATCAGGACCATTAAATGCAAAAGTTTCTGAATTTCTGTGATACATTGGAGTGAAAATAACAGAGAGGAACGAAGCAGAGCTTGAGGTAGGGACTCACTTTTAATTGATAAGTTACCGAAAAAGTAGCTACATCGAGGTTAGCAGCAGCGATGAATTGCAAGTTATTTTGGATGACGTATAAGACAGCGGGGATTGATAATTTCCAACAATCTGCGCTGAGAGTGATGAATATTTAGTTGGAAGGTTATGAGGATTCTTTCAGGCTTTAATTCAAGAAGATTCTGTACTAACCTGATGATTTCAAGTAGGATTTGTTTGGAATGCTTCATGATCACTTGTGACGGAGATTTCGATGATTGTTTCAAATCATCAAAATTTTGCTCAAAGATTAAAATTTGGGATTTCCTTTTTAAAAATTCCGAACTGTCAGCTTGAGGCTGTTGTTCAACTTGATGGCCATCGAGACTCGAGTAGGTTTCTATGTCGGGCTGATCCACTCTGTGACCTTGCGTTGTACCTATATTTCCTTCCATAGAATGTGATAAGTCAATGAGTAGGGATCGATTAGAAGAAATGTATATTCAGGCATAAAAAACGAAACATGAAAAAAAAATAGAGCAGAATTCCACAGAGGCATGAGATTAAGAATCAAGTGTTGCTGACCATCAGTATGGATCAGATGATAATCACCATGTCGAGGATGATCGATCGCAGGTTGAGGATGATTACATGCGTTATAAAGTGCCACAAGGAAAGAAATTAAACACTTGAGAATCTCGTTTAAGAGTACAGCAGCCGATGCTGAATACAGTTTTGAACTTGAAACTGTTCGTGACTAGTTTAGCGTTCACAATGTTGGTACAGCGAAAAAAAAAAGCCTTCGTTTTCTCAGCAATGTGGTTTACAACTATCAGTTTTTAATTGATGAAATGTGAAATACATGATGAACTATTTATGGTCAAGTAATCAAACAGTTATCAGAAGGGGATTAGCGTGTGTATCAGAAATGGTAGAAGTGAATAATACTAACGTAATATTGCCAATAAACTATTCTGGAGGGTGAGACTGATGAGGGAGATATACTTGAATGGTACTCCGACGAAGGTCTGATTGTTTGACATAGGAGTGAAGCGAGGTTGTGGTTACTGTTTGGTTTGTTGATTGAATCTGAATATTTTACAATGTCAACATGACTGCGACTTAACTGCAGTAGCCACAAACCCAACCCAACTCATGATTTTTCATTTATTTGAACATTTGTTTTGTTTACATGCAAGAAATAACATAGGATAATTTGAAAAGGAGTGAAACATTAAATTGGTGAAAAGTCTGGAGCCAGATTGATTGCTTGACAATGGAACGCCAGTTGAAATTTCTCTAACAATGTCATTGCAGCTCATGGCTTTGGTGCATGAAAAAATATTGCATTCTTGTGAGGATTAAAACTACTTGGTGGGATTAATAAGATAAAGAAATGAAGAATAAAAGAAGAACTTGGGCAATTAATGAAATGAGAGTATCAAGACAACAAGATGAAACTGAGGAAGAAATTTTGGAAAATATGATGATCAGATGTATGCCAAAAAAAAAAAAAAGGAACTATAATGGGATGAGTTCTTTCATTCAAGAAAAATGTCGGCTTGAGTATGTGGTTCAAACAAAGGCAGGATGGGGTGGAGAAGTCGAAAAAAAGGAGAATAGATAAATTTATAATCCTCAGTAGTTGGAATGGATAGAAATCATGAATACCGCTGGGATGCGTAACAAGCAATCAAAACAAAAAGTTTCGGTATCATTTGTCACGTAGGAGTGATTTTCTTAATGAGTGAAGGTCTTGGGAAATGGATTCAATAGTTGGCTCGGCGTGGGTATTTGTCATGATGCTTCTTATGTAGTCAGTTTACTTTGATGTTCCTGGTTTCAATGAGACATCCTTGACATGTAATAAATTATATAAGTCCTTAATGTGACCCGCCTGGAATTTGATTTTTTGCAATGATACAAGAGGTTAGTCAACCAAAAAATGACCCTATCCGTTCAATTTATAATAACAAAATGGTTTATACCTTTTTCTCTAGGGTATCAACACTTTCACGTAGATGTTGAGCTAAAGCTTTCCTTTTGTTGGTTTGAATTGAGGCCGGATTCATTTTTCTGTAAGTTTCAGATAGCTCTACAAAAATCCTAATATGCGGGGAAAGTGAAAAAACAAAAAACCAAGAGGTCGCCAAAACAAAAAGTCAGCGGGATTGACCAACTTAATTTAAGTTTTGTGAGATGATTTAAATTTTAATTAGAAAGGAAGAGGTATATCTTACTTGCGATGAGCTTCAAAATCCTCTTCTAAATCTCTTAATAGCTTCACTAATACCATTTGAGGTGGGGCATTTGAATCATCATCCTCAAGGGTATCCGCAACATTGATATTCTTCGTGGGTAAAGCTGCAACGGGGGCACTACTAGTTCGACTGGAGTGGGTGTTAGTTCGGGTCTTTTGGCGTCGCAAGCGACACTGTGAGCAGCTTGTATCGTCATGTTTACCCTTAGGTAGAGAGTTAATTATTGCCTCTCCCCTCAAAAGTTCATCTGTTGCTTTAGTAGGGGCAATATTTCCAGTAAGATTCATATTGGGAGCCGAAGAGGTTCGGATAGGAGCAGCTCGGCTAGAACTTGCTGCAATCGGTGGGATAGTAACAGGTGGTGGGGGAACAGCGCTGCTTGGATTCGGGTTACGACTCGATGGGGCTTTGGGTTTGAAAGATTTCATGGCCTGCTCTTGCGCCACTTCTTTTTTAAGTCGCTTGATCTCATCAGGCTAGAGGTTAAAACGTACAAAATGAAAAAAATGTGGGATATGAATCATTAGGATGAAGGTCATGAAAAGAAGCGATGAAACGAACCCCAATGAAGCTACGCCCACTATTCGGTACCGTAGACGCTTGCGAACGCCAGTCTTCAATATCATCACGGGTCCGTTGAGACTGGACAGGAGGGAGGCGCGATGCTGAATTGCGCATAAGATCAGATTCAGCCGGCGGTTGTGGAGCTGGACGACTTGAATTGCGTTTCATTTCCTGTTGGCTTTTAGACAATGGAGCTTTGAAGTCATTAATCTTTGAAATCTTAGGTCCTTCACGACTCATGATGGGTTGGCTAGGCCCTTGAAGTTGATCATCCTTCGTAGATGCAGACTGGGATGCTGCATTCATTAACTTTTCGATCATGTGGCGAATTTCTCGCACTTCCATTGTGAGACCTTCCAAGCTATCTTTCATGTCATCTACTTCATCAGACCATTGCCGAACTTCGGACTTGACTCCGCGAAGCTCCTGCCGGACGTTTTTGTTGCGAATTTTGAAGCCAGTTAGTTCATCCAGAACGATAGCATGTGCTTCGATGGAGTCAGTGAGACGACGCGTATGAACCTTCAGTTTTTGAAGCATGCGTTCAGTGGCGGACTGGTTTGAAGATTTGGCAAGCCGATCGGGTTGATCATTATTCGATAGGCCATGACGGTCAGGACCTCTGGGAGGCATCGGTCGATTCGAGTGATTCAGTTGGGATTGAAGGTCGCGAATGCGGGTTTGACAAGCAACATTTTCAGTTTCCAAAGAATTCAATCGGTTGCGCAAGGTGCTAAGAGCTTCGCTAAGCGTAGGATCTATCGTGACAAACCAAATATCTTAAGTTAAAAAACAGTGTTAAAGGGGAGAACCATACAAAAATCTTACCTGGTCGTGAGTTATGAGCGGAAGGGCGGGACGCCGCTGGCGTGTTACCAGATCTGTAATCTGCCACCTCGGGGCTACGTAGGGCATCCGTAAGCCCAGTCACATCTGGGACTCGTACTGAGTTTCCAACAATCTTGCGAGCATCAGGTGCCATTGAAGCATCAAACCCAGTAGGATTGTTAGCAGTATCGGACGTGACGTCAACTATCCGTATGGTTGGCTTGTGCATTTGATTTGAAGTGGGTCGAGAGGATGGATAATTCTTTGAACCGGCTAATGAATTTCTCGCCGGCTGTTGATTTTGATCTGGTTTAGGAAGGTGAGATGTTTGAGATTTCGCAGGAGGAGTGGAGGTCAAGCCAACAGAATGTAGCTGATGAAGTCGAGGATGCTTGAGGCCTTGTGGTAATTCCGAGCCAAATACACGCTTAGCGCGATTACCATCGTTAGCTGGTAAACCCCCTTTGAGTGTACCGCCACGAGTGGGTCTCCTGGTAGCAGCTACTTTCTTTTTCTTAGAGCGATCAGGGGAAGGAACGGTGGTGTACTGTTCAAAGTCGTGTTTCAACTGGCGAGCTACGCCTTGAAACCCACTGTGTTGGGTTTGACTAATTTGAGGGTGCTCGTCATCTATCTGTAGATGTTCATCATTACTAAGAGTATTCGGGCGTTGGTGATTTGGGTCTGAGGGTCTGCGAATTGGTGATAAAGAGAGCGCGGATAAATCTCGAGAAAAATCTTCGCCAGCTTGATACGGAAAGTCGCCATCATCGGGATCCAAGGTGACATTGGATAGCTGTCCATTGGGCGGGGCTCCGCGTCCAATACCAGGAGGAGAAAGAGATGATAGACCTATTCTGAATGAATCGCTATCTTGATCATAATCGGAGTCGTGGTCATCATCATTTGTTGTAGTTTGGGCAGATTGATCCTCATTACTATTTAGGTAGCTTTCATCTTCAGTCAAGTCATCGGAAACGCGTGAGGGGCGGGGAAGAGGGGATCGAAAGTTCCTTTGCTCTTGTTCAAATGCTAAAAGGTCATCTTCCAATGATTGATCAGCTTCATTTAGATGTTTACTAAGGGTAATATTGTGGTGAGGTGGATTAGTTCTTCGGTTAAGCGAATCGATATCATTGACGATAGTTGAGCGACTGTCTATCATGCTGACTTGAGTTAGTGGATGTGGCTTTCTTACAAGAGGTTTGAAAGTGCCAGCATAACCAAATGGTTTAAGAGAGGTAAGAGGAGGTCGGTTGAGTTGGTTGGCAGTTGCCGAGCCACCAGGAGTAGGAGTTTGGGGGTAAGGAGACGCGAAGGCCGCCGAGTGAAGGTCCATTGTAGTTGTCTAATACGGAGTCAAACCAAAAGTGAAGGTCAGATGGACCAAACAAAACTAAAAAAAAGGTGAAACTAATTAACTGGAAAGTATTAAAAAAGAAAAGAAAGACAAACAAGTAAAATAGGTAAGTCTAAGAGTAGAAATAGATAGTAGGAAAGAGATTAAGAAACACGTACATGGAGAGTCTGATGTGCTCATGAAACTGAACAATATATGATTAGATGGTAAGGATAAAAATTATGTCTTGACTATTAATGGTGATTGCATGGAAACTGGAATTGTACATAATTCAATCATAAAATGTAAAATCTACTTCACACTTCTTCGACTGATCTGAGTCTTCTTCTGTTCAGTTGATGTATCTGTAATTGTATCCTGAGCCAGACGCGACGCGTTCACTGAGCGCTACAAACAAATTCATGTCTATGTAATTTTTGGTGTCTCTTTTCATGATGACATCATCTCCATCACCGGTGTATGTTTTATTAAATTAGGGGTTTCCTTCATCTAAATACATCACATTTATGTCTTGATGACCTCAATCTTTATCTAATAATCACTCCAAGGCCTTCTGAAACACGGTGCTGTAAGTGAAATGGGTCTGTTTGAGTGGAATAGGGGAGCTCCACATTAAAATTCTTCAATCAATGAGTGCATTCATACAAAGTTAAATGCTTGTCTGTTGTTGTATGGCCAAGTGTATTTGAGAGATACAATATAACCAAAAAGAATCAGAAAGAAATCACTCATGGCGTGTCACTCGAAACTGGGGGTTCCAACCCACTTGAAACTATAACCAAAAATTGTTAAAAATTGTGCGAAAAAGGAAAAATTTGAAGGTGTCTTAAAATTATGAAAAACTAGATTTATCACTCCAGAATTGTGCCCCTCCCCCCCTTCCTTTCAAGATAGTTTAGATTCCAAAATAAATAATCTTACCAAATTAATTAAATATGGCAGATTATACAACTAAGCTGATTAAAAGGATATCAATACCAAAGATCATCTGCTGAAATTAGGACAAAAAATAACAAAATATTTTTTATAAGTTTTTTATTTTTTAAAGTAATTTAATTTAGAGTTTTTTAAATAACACAGGTGGTTCAAAGCCTCTTTTTCAATATATTTTAACTCACTATTTAGATCTTTGTTCTCTACATAAGAATGATTGACAACTATTCTTAAGATTTGAATATAAAATTGTTTCAATATATCAATAGATTTATTGATTTATAAATAATTGTGAATATAATTTTAGGGAATTAGTTTTGGCACCACCAAAAAGTTGATTGTGAACCTCCTTTTGACTGCCAGAGGATGTCCATTTTTTTTTTGCTTTTTCAAATATTTTTTAAGAATACTTCCAAAGGTTCTAAAATTACCAAAATTTTTGGCAGCCTTCTGGGCACCCCTGCTTCATCTTCTGAGCTTTTTAGCTCAGAAAAAAACATTGGAGGTACTCCATATATGTCAGAATGAAGATTTTAGAGTTAAAAAGCTTAAAAGATTTTATGATCAAACTTTTAAAAGTGAGATCAATTTATTTTTATTTATTCTTGATTTCAAGAATAGAATTTTTATTAATTTTTATAAAATGTTTTACAAAAATACCGTCATAATTAAAAGAAACAAAACAGATTAAATTTTAATATTATGTACGAAGATTCTGTTTGGAATAATTTTATTTTTACTCTTGTAAGTAAAAATATTTATTTTTATTCTTGATGGTTTCATCAAGATGAGTTTTGATTTCAAAACTTGAAAGAATTAAAAAATTAAAAAGACGTTATAGATTTGCATGGTTTCATGAATAATCATAACGATCATAATTAATTTCACATGTTTTAAAATGATTTGAACTATTCTTTTATTTTTTCTTTTTCACATGATTAATAAACTTTTCATACGATTTAAAACTAACATGATTCTCTTTTTCTCTTTTTATTTTTTCTTATAAAAAAAAAATAAAGAACAATAAATCTAGAAATCATTTGAAATAAAACTTTTAGAATTCAAACTTAAAAAGAAGAATCATCATTTTATTATTATTAACAAAATTTGTCAAATTATTATTTTCATTTAAAATTATAATAATTCAATTATTAGTCATTAAATATTATATCTATAATTATTTTTATTAATTTCATTTTATAAAATTCTCTTAAAATTTTATTATCATAAAATTATCATTATTATTATCATTAAGAATTAGTTCAGCCTTCAGGTAAATTACTAATTCTATTTTCTTTTATTTTGTATTTCATTTTTATATTTTATTGTTTATTTTATACTTTAAGATAAAATTAACTAAAGCAATTTATCCTTCAGTTGTATGAAATTTCACAATATATAGGGATTACACAAGATCAAAAAAAATAGTTAATGTGGAAAATATGGGCTAGAAATTTTATTACATGTGTTTAAACCTTATTAGAATGTAGGATAAAAATTTTATCCACAGGGAAGCAAAAAAAATTGCTTTTACATTTACTTTTTCCAAATTTTGGTGTATGGTACCAATTTTACAAAATTAAACATAAGAGCAACTTATTTTTCTTCCCCCTGGATAAAAATTTTATCCCCCATCCCAACAAGGTTCAAATACCTTTGAAAAAGGTTTTAGCCCATCTTTCCCGCATTAACTATTTTTATTTATTTTTTATTTGATTTTGTCATGTACTCCCTGAATAAGGGGTACTTCATTATTATTTTTTGAAGCAAAAATTCTCAGAATATGGAGCTGGGGTACTCAGGAGGCTTCCAAAAAAGGTTGGTAATTCTAGTGCCTTTATAAGTTCTTTTAAAAAATATTTGAAAAAAAAAACTCAATGTCCTCTGGAGGTCAAAAGGGTGGTTCCAAAAATAATGCCCTATTTTTAATCAAAATATTAAAGATCATTTTGTTACTTGAAAAAAAGATAAATAAATAATGAAAACGAAAAAGTTGAAAAATGAAAAAATAAATAAAAATAGGAGGTTGGTTTTTGCACCACCCATTTCCTGCCTTGCACTTCCTTTTGACTGTGGTGCAACGTCACGTGAAAAAAAGCGTGCACCACCTTTTTTCAATCATTTTTCACAGCTTCAAAAAAATCATTAAAAAAATGAATAGCACAAGAGTGATCCTTGAAAAAAGGCGGATTTTTCTGTTTTCTCACTTTTTCCAAAACTTGAAAATTGTGGATTTTGACTTGCACCCCCTTTTCCTTCCCCACACCACCTTTTTACCCCCTCATTTCAGGCCACACCCATTTTTTTTGACAAAACTGAATAGACAGATAATTTTAAAATAATCAAAGTATTTTATCATGCAAATTAATTTTTACCACAGAGAATTTTGATAACATGTTCATCTTGATAAATTCAATTTTCTGATTACACTTCTAAGATAATTTCCTTGAAAATATCCATCCATTCATCAGTAGACCTACCCATACTTACTGCAGATGCCCTGAAGCCACAATTTCCATCAGCAGACATATTTGTAATTATTTCAATGAATGGAATAAATTCAACAGGCCCAATGCATTGTTTAAAACCAAACTAAAAGTATGGAGAAGTTAGTGAGCAGCTAATCAAGACAAAAAAAAATCAAATACTTACATCTGAAACAGGAACATCCTTAACTTCACTGCACATCTCAAATGAACATGAACTGTAAAAGGTTGAAATACTTTCATCTTTCTCATCATCTTGATCAAACCACCTTACTTTTTTTGATTTTCTCATCATCAAGTTCCTCCAATTTCCTTTTCTGCAATACCCCTCCAGACCACTGAACAAAAAAAGGAAAGAAAAGGTTGAAAGAAAAAATGTTTCAATAACAAACAAAAAAATGAAAAAGGTATTAAGTTTAAAAATTGCACAACTAAAAGTTATATTTCTTATTAGTTTTAGCAATAATTCTCTCTCTTTTTTAACTTAAAATACAACAAAAATAAAAACAATAAAATATAAAAGAAGATTAAAAATTCTGTCTTTACCTAAAAGGTGAAAATAAGTGCCAGATAATTTTAAGATAATTAAAATATAATAATTAATTTTTAATAATTTTAATGATTTTTAAGATAAATTTTAAGATATTTTAATTTTAAAAGTAAAAATTGATAAAACAATTTTTATTAAATTTTGTGTAAATAATTTTATTAATAATAAAATTGCTTTGTTTTGATAGAAAAATATTTTTAGATGAAAATAATTTTTTATTTATTTTTAAGAATAATTTTAATTGAATAATTAAAATTATGCTTTGTCTGAGTTTTCTGAGTTTTTTATTTTTATTATTTTTAATTGATTTTATGTTAAGTTTTGTTGATGATTGATTCGAATTGAGTATCTGCTAAGAAAGAGAGGCGGTCAATGACGTCATGTGACGTCATTGAATTGTTTTGAATTGAGAACGGTCAATTA
>KN362189.1:0-10512 GCA_000785685.1 Uromyces viciae-fabae
GGTTCTCTCTACTCAACGCTTTACTCAACCAACCATTTAACTTGAACAAGCATGTCTTAGGTCATTTTTACCGCCATTCCGGGGGCGTGTCAGATTTGAATCTGCTCGCTCATGGCTTTGTAGCTTAGCGGTCAAGCAGGCACCTAGAGTAGCCCTTACCCAGGTTCGAGTCCTGGTGAAGCCTTATCTTTTCTAACACTACAAATGAAAACTTAGAGATGGCTCAATTTGACATTTCTACAGCTTTTTTGAATGGGAAGATGGAGCATCAAAAAGGTTACCAGGTTTGAGGATCCTATTCATCCAAACCATGTCATTAAACTTGATCAGTCACTCCACGGTACAAGACAAGCACATCGCCAGTTTAATAAGGATTTGAAAGAAAAGTGGTTAAAATTTGGACTTACCACAGTCCCTGACGATGATTCTTTATACACCCAAAGAGAAGAAGACGCTTACATATTCATACATATGCATGTTGATGATGGGTTAGTTTTTTGCAATTCGATCACCTTACTGGACAAATTCAAACAATTTATTACTAATGTATACGAGGTAAAATGGAATAAAAATCCAACATTACATCTAGGAATGAAAATCACAATGGATTGAAATCAAAATTTTATATCTTTATCGCAAGAACACTATTTAAGGAATGTTATTCATTGTTTCAACATGACACATTGCAACCATAACTCGACACCTTTACCTAGTAATTTATCTCTAGTAAAATCCACTCAATTAGACCCGTCTTTACCATATCAACAAGCCATTGGATGTCTTACCTTTGCTGCAATAAGTACCAGGCCAGATCTTATTTATTCAGTTAATTAATTGGCAAGGTTCTCTTCATGTTACGATAAAACTCACTGGTCTGCTGTCAAAAATTTGCTCTGTTATATACAGGGAACTATTGATTGTGGTCTTGTTTTAATCAAAAATAATAACAAATCCTTCTCAACCATTGATGCCTTCACCGATGCTGATTACAACACCTGTTTAGACACCAGACAATCTACTACTGGGTATGTGCTTACATGGAAGGGATGTACAATTTTGTGGAAAAGAAAACACCAGTCAACTGTTGCTACATCAACAACTGAGGCCGAATACATGGCTATATCAGATGTTGCAAAACATTCTTTATGGCTCCATTGAATGATCAGTTACCTAATAAAATCCACTGTGGAACCAACTTATATTTTTGGAAACATTAGTTTATTCAATGACAACAATGGTGCAATATTTTAAAAAAAATAAAATGCTATCGATCAACGCTCAAAGCATATTGACATCCTCCACCACTTCATTTGAGAACTTGTTCAGGCAGGTAAAATAACAACAAAAAATATTGATACAAATTAAATGCCAGCTGACATGATGACCAATAATTCCTCAGCCATAGTGATTGATCAATGTAGAAAAATGATTAATAATATCTCTCAAAATGAAATATATAAAGACAAATTGAGCACGGGGGGATGTTAGAAGATTGCAAATATCAAAACAAATGACAATGGTAAGATCTTGTGACATGCTCTATACTCAAAATTTATTTATATATTTTTATTACAGACAAAAATAGAATCCGATTCACGATGTAATTTTCCCTTTTTATTTACAATGTAATTTTTCTCCTTTATACTTATCTAAAAATTCCAATCAATTCTAATCTAATCAAACTACAAACCAACTGCTCACAAATGAACAAAAAGTAATTATTACTCAATCAATGTTCAAATGTTTTCCTTTATACTTGTTTTCTTTGTTTTGTTTTTCTAAAATCAATATTTTACATAGATTATGATATAAAAAAAGGAGTTGCTTGTGCAAGAATAAAAATCAAGAAAAATAAAAAGAAATCAAAATTAATGAAAAGATCATAATTACTTATAAAAATATCAAGATCCTCACAAAGATTAAATAACGGTATTCAATTTTATAATACTGATAAAATTTTAGATAAACTAACAAGATCATAGATACATTTAGTTTATACTTGTTTAACAATTTTAGGATAGGTTTCTGCTTTCAGTTTGAATCATTTATATTCTTTTAATCCCTAGCTGTATTGTATTTTTTGAATGTTTTATCCCAATTACAATAATTAATGTTCCATCTAATAAGCTCTTCAATTTGTGCCTAAATCCTCTCAGGAATATACAAACTGGATCCTCTCCAATTCAGTTTGGCACCGCAGTTGCATAAAATGTGCTTCCCTGAAGTTTTCCACAACATTTTCTTCTCCAAATATCCAACCCAATGTATGAGAATACATAGGCTGCAATTTTTAAACATCCTACCTCCCAATCACCACCAAGTCACCCACCAGAATCAGCCATCAGTGAAATTTCCAATACTCAAACACAGAGCTCACACCGTGTCACTAGCAGACAAGGTGGCTTCAGAATCTGTAAGAAAGCCACCAAGCCCTCAGAAACAAAAAAAACCACAACTGAAGTTTCATTAATTAATTGGAAAAAAAAAACAGGAATGGGAATTCCTCTCAAGAGTTAATTGTGGATTGGTTTGTAATTGAAGGAAAATATGACTTGTGGTGTGTTATTTCAATGAGAAAACACTGTGTAATTTTTGAGAACTAATGGGATTCAAATTGTGATTGGAATGGAGTGGAAAAAGAATTTGTCATACTATCATCCTTGTTCCACCAGTTCATCTTGAAGCCAATCAATAACTCATTTTCATAATTTGAAATTTATTTCTTTATTCTTTTTGACTTTTTTGATCAATATGGGTTTGGGAACACATGTTCTGTGATTCACTTTCATGGTAAAATCAGACAGGCTAATTTATCTTTGAAGAAGCTAATGAAAACCAAAGATGCTCAGGAATCAAAGCTGAACATTGTTCATCTAACAAAAAATTGAGGACTTTGTTGGTGTTGAAACAAAAAAGGGGCTCTTATCTCTTTTAAGATTTGTTTTCTGATAGAGTGAATGACAACAAGGGAGTTTCATTACATTAATCTATGATATTTATTGGTATTTATCCAAGTAAAACTGGAGTGTTACAGGATAGCAGGCGCGTGTTACAGAACTAAACTTTCCTTATGCACAGCCTGCATCACTGAGTTATTTTTTTGCCCTCCCTACCATCAGAGGTTGTAGGGAGGGGATATTTTGGTCATCTTTCAAAAAGTGGGACCCAAATGTGTGTTTGGGAACCGCTTTCTTTCTAGGTTCTCACTACAGCTATCATATACACAGAAATTTCTAGCTACATACACATTGAAACTCAGATTATTTTTATACACACTGTGTAGCCCACAACATTGTACTACAGGCCCAGAAAGTTTTCATTAGCCTTAAAAAACAGAAAGAAAAAAGAATAGAAGATGTAGTCAATCAAGAAAAAACCTGTTAGTTTTGATTAGTAAAGTAAGGGTGCCATAGAAGATATTGCAAAATTGCCCAAAACTTTACAGTATTGCTACTTTACCGTTTTGGGTTAACGTAGCAGAAAATTTCTGGAAAGTTACTTATTTTTAATTTGTATTCATCATGTGTGGGTCCAGCTGAAATCAAAAATTGATTCCCTTTTTTCTTTGTTTTGGCAAAAATTATAATTTATGGCTGATCGGTTCAATACTGCCCCATTATCTTCTCAGGAATTAGGCAAATAAGGTGTGTTGGATCATAATTCAGATAGAGATTCCTTATCTCAGGCCCTAAATATGGATCGTGGCAATAAAAAATCTCAATAAATACCTTCAAGCTTCTCTTTTGCATGGGGTTAAATGGATGCAATTTTAAGTGACCCATCAATTTGAAGCCCTGAATCCATGAATAATTTGCAGCTGATCCAGTTTAATGATAGCCAAGATAGTGACATTAATCTGTCTTCCAAAACCCATTGTAACTTTCCTAAATCTCCAAAAAATCAGCCCTCATCTCCATTTCCCACATCATTCCTGACTGACACCACCACCACAGCTGATACCAAGATTTATTTACCCACATCCCATTTTCAAAACATGAAACAGAGCAGTACCAACCAAAAAATTAAGGAAATCCAGAAAACACTCTTACGAGTAAGGTGGGAAAATATTAGAAAGCAAAAACAAGTGAATATTGGTTATTGATTTCAAAATATTTGGAAAAAAGTTATTCTTTCCAATTTTTAGCTTCAAGTCCCCATTCTTGATATTTTACATTGGAGAATTTCAATTTGTATGTGATTTGAGGCTTGGCCGGGATCGAATCACTTCCAGAATACTTGACTTGGGCAACTGTATCCCAGTTAATCTAGGATACAGTAAACCAATTTTGGGCTTAGCTCACCTAATTTGATAAACATCCAAGGGGGTCCCTTTGGTACATATGTCATCAGTTTAGCTCAACAAATTTAAAATTGGTTGACTTAATACTAGATTAACTAGGATACAATAAAACCAGTAAGATATTCTGGCTATGAGTGATTCCCAAACTTTATCAGATAAAGCAATCAAAAAGAATTCTAAGACATAGAAAGTGCATATTCATCTATTCAAAGAAACTGCTGATTTTTTATCAGAAAATTAAATAAAAAGTGGGAGAAGTCTGTGCCACCACATTCTTCAGATCCTTCAAATTTCTCCATATCAACTTTCTGACTGCTGAGATAATGCTTCAAATTTTTTTTTTTGCTTTTATAACAGTTTTCCAGAACTCCTCTTGAAAGTGAGCATAACAGTTGGCGAATCCAAGTAAACTGAGTCAGCTATTAGATATTCTCCACAAGAAAGGAAAAATTGAGGATGTGTAAAGCTTCTATCATGTAACATTTCAAACTAAATTTGTTGAAAAATTACAAAATTATAAAATAAGAATCAGAAGGGAAAGAACTTATTCATGAATAATTGTAGACCCTTTGGTTGTGGGCACTGTCACGCCATCCATACCAAGCATAAGTCATTCTGTGATTACAATCATATACAACAAGAAAGTTAACTCCTTGCACCATCTTATTGATCCACTATTTTTCTTTAATCTTGGGAGCCACATCAAAAGGAAATATGGTGCCATCAATTTATAAACCTACACAATCTTTGAAATTTCTGGATTTATGGTGATTTTCTTCATCTTCCTGATCTATTCCTGCCCATTTGGCCACTAATTACCCTCTAGATAAATGATTGCAAGAATGCATCTGTTGGTTTAGTTTTTGACTTTTCCCTCCGGCCAAAATTTGCGATGTTCATTCAGCATCAGTAAAGCTGGAAACATAAATGAATTAAAAAACCAAAATAGGGAGCTATCTCCAATCTTAAAGACTTGGGAAAGAATTGCAGCTGATACAACATTACCCAAAAGCCTAAAATGAGTCAAAGTAGCCATGAGATAAAGCTCCATGTGCTTGAGGGAAGTTGGAACTATTATGAAAACGATCATGGTTGGCAATTGGTTAGAGCTATTGAAAACTCCAAACAAAGGATTGTAGTTAGCTTCATCTCAAGTTCAACATAATATCCAAACTAAAAATGAAAAAATGATCAAATTTTTACCCTGTCAGAAAAACCTTGGGAGCTATTAATTTATTTACTAAATGATACCAGAGGCGTTGTGCTTCTTACCTAGGGTGAGCGCGGTAGCAAACGGCAATGTTTTTCAATTGCATGTTGAATCCACAATATTAGACGCATTGTGATTGCTGATAGCTGATCAATTTTCTTTTTTGAATCCTGTTGCTGCACCTGAACAAATAAAGATGATTGGTTCATTTAAATCTTCTTGAGCCACTTCTCAGATCAATGATCATTGAGCCCTTTCAGTTAAGTTTTTACAACTACAAAAGCCAGTTCTTTCTTCAAGCCCAGTCAGCAAAGCTTTCGGCTAATCCTCTCCGAAATTCCTTCATTTTCATCTGAAATACGGTGCATGTTGATTGTGAGTACCTGGAGTTTAATCTTGAGGGCCAAGAGTTATTTATGGCCACCTATGCGGTGAATAGCGGTCTTCAGAGTGCCATCAGAAATCTTTGTATTTTTTTGGTGTATTCTCTAACTAAACAAACAAGCATCACTAGATAGATGCGTTTGACTGATGTAGTGCATCGATTCAGGTGAATTTACTTCAAAAATGATTTAAAGAATGTTTTCTGTTGATTTTCGGCAAATAAATTTTCATTATGTTACATTTCCAATTCTTTAAATAACCAATTTACTTTAAATGAGCAGTCAGCAAGAGTCCGCGACCAATGAAATTCAAGAAAACAACCAAACATTACATTCACCAACAAACCTTAACCATGAGAAAGCCTTAAAGACTGATTCAAATAAGAAGAAAAGATCTCCTAATTGGCTTCCTCAGGAGGAGGAACAACTCGCTCGCTCTTGGTTAAAAGTTAGCGAACAAGCTCAATTTATCACAAACCAAACTAGTGAATCTTTTTTTAAGGCAGTCGAATTAGACTTCAATATTCATAGCAAAATACACTATCGTGATCATGACCAAATTAGAACTAGGTAAATGTTCAAGTTTACCTTAATCTATCATTATTCTCATGATTTAAATGCTGATTGATTACTTTGAGGACTTTCAATAGATGGGCTGCTCTCAATACTGCCACACTCAAGTTCTCAGCCATCTATAATGCGATAGAAAAATCACCACCTAAAAATTCCACATCAAATGATTGGATCAACCTCGCAAGAAAGATCTACTTGCAACAGAGTAAAGGACATGCGTTCAAGGACGAATTGGCCTGGCAAAATTTAAGGCACGCCTCTAAATGGAAACAGGATAATAGAAAACTTAACTTTCAGTCACACATTTCACCTGATCTTACGCTAGATGCTTATAAACAACACGAAGAATCAAATCAACAACAACAGAACGTTGAAACTAAGCAACCGCTAACGCAACATTTACCAGAAGTTCTACCAGCTAGATCCGAATCTTCCGTGACTACTCCTCAGGATCATTCACCTATGTTGAATTCATCAATCATTCAAGATATCGAAGGACCACGTTTGAAAAAGTTGAGAATTGAACAAGATTTAGATAGATTGATTTTACAAAGTCAAGATGATTCTATACACAGTATACCAGTAATTCCAACCAATCAGATCACACCAAACATAAATCAAACATACCTGAATCAGAATAACCATAATCCCAAACTAGGTAATAGTATTACTAGTAGTGGTAGTAGTAGTAGTAATGTAATTAACTCTAAGATGATAATACACGAAGAAGAAATTAATAAATTAAAAAAAGAAAATTTAGAATTAGAAAGAGATTCTAAAAGAAGTCAAATTGAAATGAATGATCTTAAATTAATTTTACAATCTGAATCAGATTGCCCTGATGAAGAAAGTGTAATGTTATTAAGATTAATGAAATCAAGATTAAAAAAACGTCTTCTTTCTCAACAGTATTAATCTTTATACATACAAATTAGGTATCTTTTCTTGAATCAAATTAGTATTTGTTTATTTTTCCTTGATTTCACTTAATTTTTTTTTTTCATTTTCTCTTAGTTACTTGCTTCATACTTGTGGAATCTTGCAGTCAGATGAGTACACGCCGAAAAAAAAAAAGAATTTCATTTTCTTGTTACTCATCTAATGAAGGACGGAATGACAATGAAGTGGTGCACTTATCAAGTTTTGCTTTGAGGAGTTGGTTAAGATTATCAGTTTAATTTCTATGGTTACCTCCATAGTTTTTCCTCAGTGAGATTTGCTTCAACAAAAAGAATGAACCTGAATTCTAGGTTCACTCTTATTAAAACAAAGGCAAGATACCACATGATTTCCCAGTGTTAAGGTTGGAGAAATTTAAATGATGGATGAATCAAGTGAGAAAGTGAGCATGGAAGAGCGTTTATCTTCTTTCTTTGCTGATTCTTCATTGATCCTCAGCTCACAAGGAACAACAAGAATATTATTCCATTCAATTAGGCACGGTTCGGCTGCCCTGAGCCCTGTGCAAATATCTCGCACAGACTCAGATCTGCCCCGGGGCAGATCTGAGGGACAGTTCGGCTGCGCGCTGTGACTGTGTGAATTTCTTTTTTCACCTGCAAACGTTTTACACAACCTTTGCACAGTTGTGATACACACAACTGTGCACAGATGCAGGGTTCGGCAGGGCTGTATATCTGGATATTTGCAATATCCAGATTTACACAGTCCTGCCAAGGTGTGCACAAATTCATATCCACCTATTTGGTGGATATGAATTTGTGCACAGGTCTGGTCGGGTGATTTTCCAAACCATGTAAGTTCTTTGTTATCATCCATCTCCGTTCCGGAAAATTTTTCATCAGCTTGCTTGCTTGCTATCACCTATCGGCGGCTGATTTTTTTTTCACGTATAAATACCCCCCAACCTCGGTCATCATTCTATCCATCATCAACATACATATTAACATCCACCCCGCCCCCATCCCATGATAGTTTTTTAGTTTATCCCCAAATTACCCACTCTCCCCCCTTCCTGTGCTTTCATTACCATGGGGCGTCCACCAAATGGATTGGCCAGAGTGCCCCGGCAATCTTCCACCGTTCAGCAGTATACTCTTGGTTTACCTCCTCCTACTCCTCCGGCCGTGATGGAGTCCCAAAGCTCCATTACCTCATCTCAATGGCCCCCAACTCTACCGACTAATCCGCCAGGTGTGATGGAGTTGCAATCTTCCATCACGCCATCACAATCCATCTCCCAGCATCCGTCCAATTGGCCTTCCCCTTCCCCCTTCCCGCCGGGCTCGCCGGCCTTATTCCCTAACTCCCAAATCGGTGAAACCACCCCCACCACCATTACTGATACCACGGCCACTACCGCGTCGGATTTTTCTCAAGTACCCGACTCTCAGCTCTCCGCCCATCACCTCAAGAGCAACTGCAGGTGGAGCAACACCAATGATGCCCTCCTCATCAGCATCCTAGTCGAGCAGCACACCCTGAACCCGTCGACTATGAACGGTTTCAAGACCGCCGCCTGGACCGCGGCCTCCAAAGCGCTTGAAGGGTCAGAATCAGCTAACGGGTCTAAGCTAAAAGACGCACAGCATGCCGATCCCGCTACAATGTTGTCAGTTTCGTTCCTTTTGTTACTTTACTTTTACTACTACTTTGCGTGTTACTAACTCGTTAATTTTTTTTTCAGCTGAAAAAACAATACCAACAAGTTAAGCATCTATGTGGATTGTCCGGGGCGGGATGGGACCCGGCTCTCAATGTGATTACCCTCCCTGTCAGCACCTGGATTGAGCTCAGTGCAAACAAAAGCGCCGCCGGGAAGGAGCTGGTCAGATGGCGGACCCTCTCCTTCCCGCTATTTGATTCTCTCGCCGATTTGGTCGACGGGCAGACGGCAACAGGCGAGCTGGCCGGCTACGGTGATGGTGAAGCGGCTGCTCTGCCTCCAACCGAGTATTTGGTGGATAGTCAGCTGGTAGATGTTGGACATGGAATCGACGACAATGGTGTGCCTCCATCCCCGCGCCCAGCTCCTTCGCCATTCAACCATACCCCAACAAATTTTCGCACAAGTACCAAACGCAAGGCTTTGGGTGGCGACTACTTCATCCAACAACTATCCCAGCTCACTTTGACCATATCTTCCTCGGTTACCGCCGTGGCCAAAGGGCAGACGGCAACAGGCGAGCTGGCCGGCTACGGTGATGGTGAAGCGGCTGCTCTGCCTCCAACCGAGTATTTGGTGGATAGTCAGCTGGTAGATGTTGGACATGGAATCGACGACAATGGTGTGCCTCCATCCCCGCGCCCAGCTCCTTCGCCATTCAACCATACCCCAACAAATTTTCGCACAAGTACCAAACGCAAGGCTTCGGGTGGCGACTACTTCATCCAACAACTATCCCAGCTCACTTTGACCATATCTTCCTCGGTTACCGCCGTGGCCAAACCCCGACCAATCAGACGTACTCCTCGCGTCTTAGCGGTGGAATTACTTCAATCTGACGAATCTGAGTTGACGCCGGAACAATTTTTCCGATTGATCGAGCTCCTTCGAAACAACAAAGACACGGAGATATACCTTACCTTGAGCCCGTGCTTGAGGGCCAGTTGGCTTCGGATGAAGATTGGTGGCCCTGCCACTTCTACCCCTTGAACTCCGGTCTCATTGAATCCCTCGTACTCCTCGCGTCTTAGCGGTGGAATTACTTCAATCTGACGAATCTGAGTTGACGCCGGAACAATTTTTCCGATTGATCGAGCTCCTTCGAAACAACAAAGACACGGAGATATACCTTACCTTGAGCCCGTGCTTGAGGGCCAGTTGGCTTCGGATGAAGATTGGTGGCCCTGCCACTTCTACCCCTTGAACTCCGGTCTCATTGAATCCCTCATGATCTCTCCTCTCCCTCCTTTCTTGTCTTCTCTCTCTGTGCTCAATCTCCTTGCTTGTATGCTACTGCTATGATATTGAATGTGTTATGAAGTCTATATCTTGATCTGTTGTTCAAATAAGATCAAATCACACTACATAAGATCTTATATAAGATCAAATGACACTAGCAACTATGTGGATCAAATAAGTG
>KN362191.1:629-11838 GCA_000785685.1 Uromyces viciae-fabae
CCCAGGAAAGGTATTGAGAGTCTTAAAGGTCTCAATCTGATTGATCTTCAACTTCTACTTTGAAATTTTTTCAATCGTTCAATATTTAAAATCTATCTGTCTCCTCTCATCCCATTGAAAAAAAATAAAAAATACAAAATAAAAAATAAAAAATAAAAAAGAGCCCAAGCAGAAATACAGGATCACCCTGGTCTAGTGGTCTCTGTGACTGTGATAGACCACGTCTGGGCTAGCCTAAGAATTTGAGTACATGGGTTTCATTCCCACCCTGCTCAAAAATTTGATTCAACTGTTAGTTGAGTGGTTAGTTGAGTGGTTAGTTAAGCGGTTAGCGTGTGTGGCGCAGCATAGCCTAGTTTTCATTCAGCTACGCTACGCTGATTGTTGGGAAAAAGGTACGCTACAGATTCTTCAAAATTCTGTTAGCGGAGTAAAAGCTACGCTAACTGTTAGTGTAGCAGATAATATTTTCAACTAACGCTACAAAAAGAATTTCAATGAAAATTTTCCGCTACGCTAACTGTTAGTGTAGCGGAATAAAATTACAACTAACGCTACACAAAGTGGGAAGAAAAAAAAAGTGCTACGCTAACGGTTATTGGCCATGTAGCGTAGTGGCCCACTGTTGCCAGGAGGTAGACAGGCTGGCGCAGATTGGCAGCATTTGCACCACCTTAATCCCTAGTAAATTGAATTGCTTGTGACAATCAGTGCCACAGCAATCATTTATATATAAATAAAATAAATATTCAAAAATAAGCAATATTGTTTTTTCTTATTGTTATTCTCATTACATCATCATTAATTACATAATGATTTGTTTTTAAAATTAAAGTAAAGAGTAATCATTTGGTGTTTGATTATTTTTAGGAAAAAAATCCAAACAAAATAATTGATTATTAATTAAAAATAAGAAAGAAAGAAAAGTTAATATTCTTAAAAATAAAAATATACAAAATGATTTAAATGAAAAATATAAAACATTAAAAATGAATTAGAATTTTTTCTTTTATATTATTAAATATAAATATTAAAATTATGTTTATAATTAGAAATTATTAATAAAATATCAATTTAAATTATGATTCATTAGATTTAATTTTAGTATTATTATCAAAATTGTTATTAAAATATTATTAAAACATCATCAATTATTATTGAATCATTATATAATAATTTTAGAATAAATTATAATAATTATTTTTATTATCAATATAATTAATACTATAACTTTGGCAATACCAATTTTGCCTTTAGGTAAAATATGAAGATATTTTATTGTTTTTCTTATTTTTATTTTATTATAAAATATATATTTGTATTATTTTTATTCTTATTATTTAATTGTTTTAACTGAAATAAAACCTTTAGTTCTGTAATTTGCACAGGATTGAGACTATGTAAACCAGAAAGATACTGTTGAGGGTGGGGTACTTTGACACACAGAGAATTTCTGTCTCTCCGCTGAGAGGCTCAAGAAGCTTCAATATATCTCATGTCAAAGCCCCCTCCTTGGGAGACAAAAGGAAGCCAGAAGTTTCTGGTTTAAACTGGCAGAAGTGGGTAAAATACTGTAACAGCGCATGCTGAAACATTGAAAACATTGAGTTCCATTGGGTTTAGACATTGATCTCAAGACATCAGATTTTATTGGTGTGAAAATTGGGCTGGCAGGATTGAACAGCAATGGCAAGCCTTTCACGTCTTGTAGCGGAGAATCTGACCCACACTGATATCTTGTGGACTTGCTTGAGTATGGTCTTAGAATTGAAAGGTAAATCTGGGGATGAAACAGGATCAGCCATGAAAGTGAGGCTGGGGTCAATTATTGCCATTGCAACTTCTTCCCCCTCATCTGATTGAACGTCATGAATAGAACCAAGTGTGGAGATAAAAATTTTAGCCACCATATTTATGACATATGCAACACAGCCCAGGATGTGTGTTGCACTTGTGAAATGGGGGAATGGAAGGTCAAGTTCTTTGGCCATCTTTACATTAACACTTGAATTGTTGACCTTAATTGTATGAAGCTTATCAATTAAAACAACAGGGCAGACTTCTTGCCATCATGGCATCCTATATGGTAAAAGTACCAGAAAATAAGGAAGATCAATTCACATTAGATGTGTATTTTAGACATTTCAATTTTAGATTTTTAAGTTATAAATTATGATCAATCACAGAGAGAACATTACCTTCTATATGTGGGACCGCAATAGTCAAGTCCCACATATGAAATTTATTACCAATGAAATGTGCTGTTAATGCCATAAAGGCAGTAAAATTTGGGGAATACCAGGCATATTGTGTGAAAGAAATTGATACCTGCTTGGAAAGGTAGTTGGTTTTGAGTATTTTTTTGGATGAAAGTTGCATACAGGAGGTGTGGTTCATTATGGCTGCTTGATTTGTTGTATCAACCAGTGGCATAGCCCCCTTGTTGATGAGTCAAACAATATCTCCAAATGATTTGTGTTCAACAATGGCAAAAGGGAGGCCACATTTGGCAATCATGTAGATAAACACCATTTTGAGGGTTTTGTTGTTCAGTTTGTGCTAGAATTTGTGATGCAAAATGATCGATATTGATGAGAAATTTCAAAATATATTCAAAGAAATGTAAAAAAAAACTTATTTTAAAAAAGATTTTAAAAAAACCCTTTGGTTGCAAAGATCCTGATTTGCTCCATTTTTGCATGTCAATATGGTTCATTTGCATATTTTTTGTGAGATTTGGGATTTTGCCAGATTTCATAACACCCTGGCAGATGATGAGGCCTTCCTCTTCCATCAGATGGTTCCAGACCCAGCTTTTTTTGTTGGAGCTGGAATTATCTTTTGCGCTATCAAATTCTGTTTTGTCCAGTTCAATCATTTCATGTGGTGTAGGACACCCAGCTTTTTTTGTTGGAGCTGGAATTATCTTTTGCGCTATCAAATTCTGTTTTGTCCAGTTCAATCATTTCATTTGGGGTGGTGGGTTGAGTGGTTGGATGATTTGGTGTGGTTGGTTGGGTGGTTGAGCGGTGGGTGGGGGTTTCTTGATGCTTTCTCTTCATTCTGTATGCCAATATTTAGCCTATATATCTGTGAAGTTTCAGGGATAAACAAGCTTCTACCTTAAAAAAAATATAGAAAAAAAACCCTGGGTACTCAGGGCATACCTGGGTGAACTCAGGGACCGGGCCTTGGGCCAAGACTCACCCCCCTTTCCAAGACCTGGTATAATTCCTCATGGAGGGTTGCCCTTTCTCAAAACTCAGGGGGGAAATTATTGAAAATTGTTTTCAGAAAGTAGGATTTTTATGGATGGTAATTATGACATCAATATTTTTATTTTATTATTTTCAATATGAAATCATGTGAAAATTTCTTGATTACTATTTTTATTTAATTTTAAATAGAAATAAAACTTATAAAAATCATAACAGGAATTCTCTTTACCATTATTCAATCAAAAAATAATGAAAAATTTACTATTTTCATATTACTTATCAAATTATTCTTTATCAACTCTATATTTTAAATAAAGGCTTTACTGGATCTTCAGGCATTAGTTTTTTAATTTTGTATATCTCTTTTTAAATATTCTTTCCAATTGTTTTGATTTTTATGTTCCGTAAAAACTTATAAATCTTTTCAGAGACCAATGCAGATTCTCTAAGGGGAATGTCCCCTCATCTGCCTCTTTATAATCTTTAATCAAACTAACTGAATATGCATGACTTATCTTTTCTGTTGATCCTGAAACTTCTTCATCTACTGCATTAATTATCTGATGGGGCCAAATTTTTAAACCAAAAAAACCTCATCAAAAATCTGAAAAGAATCTTGTTATATTTTTAATTCAAATTCTCTTCCTCATAGTTTCAGTTGCTTTATCTCTCATATATCTTGGTTTATTTTCCCAAATATATAGGTATGAATTTTCTGTTTTTTTAGATGTAATATCTTGCTAGGTATATCTCATGTCATTTCAGGCAGAAACAATTGCAGCTTTGTCTGATATAATATTAAATTTTTCCCACTGATGTAATGCCAGATGTAGGAATCTGATACAATCATGCTGGCAGTGTGTGCCCCCATTTTTTGATGCTGGGTTGACCAAATACATTGAATTTCCCTTGCTGAAACAAGCCATTCATCTCATCAATCACTATGGGAATCAAGAGTATTTTGAAATGCGGACAATTGAATTGGACATGCTTGAAAAATAACATCTGATTGCGTGTGCGGGGAGGGTTGATCAGTGATACCACCACCCCTGAAAATTCACCTCTGGACGGTCTCGGGAGCGGTCCCGGGCCGACGGAACCCCGCGATATTCAGCGCTAAACGTATTTGGTGCTACGCGTCGAACTATCTTAGATCTTTGAGATCTTTGCCAAGGTTTCACTCGCAGTTGTTAATCAATCTTCTTTATCTTATTCATTTAGCACATTTTTTAATATTGACGTTCATTCTTCTGCATTAATTTCAAGGAGCCAATGTTCCTGATTTCCAACCATGGCCAAACCCTCCAGCATTCCGCGCAAGACCCTTCGTGTAAATTGTGTAAATTACTCACAAGAGCCACCATCTTCTCCCCTTCAGGCCCACACTTCTACTCTGCCTTCAAAGAATCTTGGTACCAGCCCAAAGCATTTGCATGATATCAATCACGAATCCAGTTATGCAGAAAACAAAGGTCAAGATGATGATGATGAGGAGGATGATTTCAATCCATTCACCTCTCACAAATCAAAAAAATTCTCAACATCTGCTGCACGAGTTTCCCGAAAGTCACAGAACGCCCACCAGCAAGCTGATTCCTCTCTTTGGCTCTTTGATGAAGTTGGACTAGCAGATTCAACAAATATAATGCAAGGTGTCGTTGCTCCTTGGGGTATGGTTCCATCGGATGGCGAGGCTGATCCCCCTACTGGAATCGACAAATCAAGCAAGAAGGAGCCGTCAAATAAAAGTTAGTTTCTTGCTGTCTTGCTCAAGAGAGCTCTACAAAACACTACCACGTTGACCGCATTCAACGGCTAGCCTAATGCACGATTTTCATTCACTTGTTTAGACTCAGTCACGGACCTCCCTTCATCCCCAAAGACTCGTGTTCTGAAGCCGGTAAATGGTCTAGCCTCGAGCCTACTGTCTCCAACTCACAAGCTTAGCCGCCAGTCAGCAAGTCTTCGGAAGCCTCTATCCACATGTGGAATCTCGGTCTTCAATCTTTCATCTAAACCAAGTACATCCCGATCCTCGAGTATATGTCAAACCGATCAACCCGCAAGACATGAGATCGCGACTTCGATCCCGAAAAAGACCAACTTACCCATTACTTACGAATCACAAGAAACTGTTGATATGACACGAGATAACTCAGCGCAACCTCCTGAAGTCTTATTGAAGCCGTCGCTCCCTTCAGCAATTAAAAAGCCTCGCAGCACTTCGATTGATCCGCCTAAATCTCTCAAAAAAACGCGCTTCATTGACTTAGATGAAAATTTCAATCAACATCAACCATCAGGTCCGGGTCTTATGGAGCTAATTTCCACTCATGGAGCCTTACCAATGGTGGATCTGGATCATTCATCACATTCCATTAAAGATCTTACTCAAAGGGAAAATCAATTTTCTATAACGATTTCCGAAAAAAATCATGTTGACTTCCAGTCTATTGGCGAAGTACCATCAATACCTACCCGCACCAACCAACCTGGTGATCTCCCATCAATCACCGTCTCGAGCCGATCCACAACGCCACCGTTATCAATTGCACATTATCCTATATCTGAGTCAACAACGCACCCACAGTCTACTGAAGTCATTAGTCTTCTAACCTCTTCCCCCATCCAGGTGTTGGCTACCCCACTTTCACCTGATCGAACTCTTGCATCGCGCTTGCAATCATCGCAGTCAATCAGATCCACTCGTGCGCGCTCAGTAGAATCGTCCTTAGATCAACCCGCGATCATGAATCCCAATCAAAAAATCAAAACGCAGAATGCGCCATTGTCTAGTTTCAAGCGATTGTCCCGAGCTAACTCGTCTATCAGTAAAGCCTTTCAGACTAGCAAAGCTGCATCCGTGGTCACCCTTAACAAAATCCCCAATTCTGACTTGCTAAGGCCCTCGAGGATCATCAGCAATTTAGTCTCTCTTGCCGAAGGTTCTGGAGATGATGCCCAATCCTGCCAATTTGGCGAAACTTTTGGAAAACTATCGACAAGACCTTTTGAATCATCTGGTGACGTGATTGATACCAGAGAGAATGTTGTGATGCTGAACGAACGATCTAAACTGCCAACAGACCATGATGCTTGCGATTCACAGCCATTGCCTCCCTCACGCCAGTCGGAATCAATCAAAAGACAAAAAACATCGAATTTAAGTCACGAACAAAGTCCTCTCATTGAAAACGAAGGAATCCAAGAGATCAAGTGCATGGTCGGATCTGAGCATAAGGCACGCTGCTCGAAAGTGCGAGGCCGAAAGCCTACAAATCGCGTTCATGTCAGTGAAAAAGTGGGCCCCAGGCTTAGTGCTCTCATTGAAGTACCCACTCCAAACTCGACGGTGGAAGCTATTGGTGCTGGAGACATTGAAGGGATAGCAATGATTAGCAACCAATCAATGGTTTGTCAAAACGGTGGTGTGCCGCAATTCTCCACTCCACACTCCGCTGGTCCGATAAGCCTACCCTTACCTCCTGATACCCATCAACTTTCAGCCTCAAGACCTAGAAGAAATTCTCGTCGATCTTCAGTTAGACCATCTTCTCCAACAAATCTGAGGTTGACACCTTTAACTGCTAAACCTCAACCATCTCCTCATCACTCTGGTCCACCCATAAACTCACGTTCAAGAACCCCTCCCTCACATGCCGACTCCCTCCCATATTCTCCGGCGCATCACGTTTCAATATCCGTCCCCTCAAAAAATGTTGGGGACTGTTCTGAAACTGCTTCGTTGAAACCGGTGCCGAATCGTTCTATTCCGGCTCCACTGGCCCTTTCCCTCAACAGCAACGATAGCACGAATACCACATCATCGATCGCTCCTTCTGACACGCAGGTAAAGATTGACTCCAGTTCCCTCACCTCACAAGTCGCTGAAAACTATCCTGCATGCCTGTCTTCTTAAGTTTCAGTGTCCCGAAACAGTACCAGTACCTCCGGCACAAGATGCTACCACACTTGCTAAGGCTGCTCCCAATCCCAATGGCTTTATACCGGACACGACTGAACCGCCCGTCTCCAAGAAACACAGCGCATTAGCTCAACTTGGCGGATCTCTCACACTAAAGAAGGCTACCGAAACGCGATCTCGCGAGCGTTGCAAACCCATAGAGTCGGCTACTAGCTCTTCTCTTTCCAAACGCCAGCAACACCTCCGGAACAAAGGGCAAACGGAAACAGAAGGCATAATCATGCAGCAAACGGGTAGGCCATGCAACTTTAACAAGGCACCAGCAACCTTAGAAGTCCCCACAATTTTTGAATCCAGATCAGTGTCGCCTGTGCAGGTAGTGCCATCTATCAACATTTCGAACGAACCATCTGTCGTTGCAAGAGGTAAGAGACCATCTACATCGCATGATGACCAAGCCATTGCAATTATTTCGAAAAGGCCGCGCGTGCCTTCAAATTCCACAATGGAAAATTCTGATATCACTAACAATCCTTCCCGAGCGCAAGGCTCCCGTACAAAGCCTTCAGATGTCCCTCTACAGCCCTTTTCGCAACCTCACACCCGTGTACCAAGTCAGGTCGTCAAAAAAGCTTCACCACCGAGAGCGATAGTTGAGGCGCGTTTCCCTGCTCGAAATGCCGAACCGAAGAAATCTTCTGGTAACTTGAACAACCCTTCAAACTCTGGGTCTGTGATGCAACCACTTAGCCATTCCACATCTCTTAACTCAGAACCTCCATTTTCTCAGGTAATATCTGGCAATTTGCCAAAGGAAGTTGAAGAGCTTCCGAACACGATGATGTTAGCTTCTAGCAAAGCTGCCGATTTATCTTGCAGTAGTCGATTTACGATTTGCTTGGGGCTACCCTCTCATTCTACCACTGAACTCCCCGTTGCTGATCCCGCTGGTGATTCGGAACCATCGGAACATAATGATGTGCAACCCATTATGGTCTCAGACGAAGAGAGCACATCGGCGTTTACCAAGCCCGGCGCCCAACAGCCACGTGTCAATTTGCATTCCTCGCAAGATAAAGTGAACCTGCATCCTGGAAGCATACAGGCTGCTGTTCATTCAAAAGCCCGAATCCTAACACTCCCAAAAGAGTTTGCTTTCACGATGAGATCTACCGTCCCGGTTAAACCGAGAGTAAAGGATGCCCGCCAACAACCCGAAACAATTTCCCAAGCCATTAGTCAGAAAACAGGTCCTATTGCTGAAGCATCATCATCCAAGTCTAAACAACCGACCCGGCCGCGCCCGACTGACTGCGATGATGACAGAGCTCCCAAAGTCAGTGGTGCATGCTTTTCACAATCACTTGTTTTATCCCTATGTGTTTTATACCTATGAACGATTACTTATTCCAGGCCCTTTTCCCATTTCAGAGACCGCGTAATAACCGGATCGCTGTAGCTTCTCCATCTCGCACCAAAGTTGGTGTTAGTCGATCGTGCGTGTCGAATAGAGTTCGAAACACCGTCAAGCGCTTCAACAATCTATCAAAAAATGCCAGCACAAATCCAACTCCGATCATCATCGGCTCAACTAAACCCATTCCCACAAGCTCGCAAACTCGCATCACTGGAAAAACCAATCAAAATGCTCTTCAGCCAATGAAGGTTGTACCGGGGGCATCCAAAAATACAACTATGACGAACAAGAAATCATCTATGGCATCAAATAACAGCCAATGCCGCCAAGTAGCGATAAATGGTCTGGCCCCAAGTACATCGTCGGCGAGACGATTGCTGATGGAGGATATAAGGCAACATTCCAAATCTCACAGATCTCAACCAGGTGTAGCCACTTCCGGACCATCGCATTCGATTCGCGCAGCTTCGTCAAACCTGAGAGGAAATAGACTTAGATCCGATCCTCCTCTAGCTGATATTACCGAAAATCTTTCCCGTCCAGCTCCCTCGGGCCGAAATTGCAGAATTGAGTCGGGGGCTTCATCTTCCAGGGTACGATTTTTCTGTGAGAATTTTGGATCTAATTTGCTGTACCTTATCTTAATTATGCCATCACTTTTTTAGGTGGCTACAGTCAATCTACCGCATGAGACGAGATTGAAAAAGAAAAATGAGCAGAATAACCTCACGGCCTCGAGTGGATTTCAAAATCGATTGAATAAGGTGCGCTATGCGGAACAGTGACGGCGAGTTTGTCCCTTTAAGAGGTTTGCTGACTTTCATTGTGTATGATTTCAGTGGAGACAAGTTGAATCTCAACAATCGCTGAACAGTAGCACTCAATCCAATAATTTGCCGGAATGGCAAGACGTTTCGCTTGTACATCATGTTTTGCCGGTTAAAGATCATTCAAAGCCCAAGAAACCCGCGATCACATTTGGATTGGCTACTGAAAGAAGAATCTTAGAACGAGAACATTGGGAACAAATTAAGGCCAACAAGGAGAAGATTGAGGCGGAGATTAAAGCTCAAGAAGTAATGAAGGCTCGTGAACTTGAACGTGAACAGTTCATAAAAATGAGAAGGGAATGTGTCATCAAAGCTAACCCAGTTCCTGATTACCTGAAGAAGCAACCTTAACTTGTGCTTTGATTAGTTCGTTTTACCTTGATACTACTAGTTTATCTTGTGTTGTTTTAACTTTGCTATTTTTCTTCTTTTCTATGACATCTACAACTCATGTGATTGCCTCTGCCAACTATCGCTTGGAGAATAAGTAAATAAAATAATTATTTGTACGACTAAGGATTAAAATTAATCGCATAATTTCTTTGAGAAATGTTAACACTAAGCCATCATGTTGTCAGCTACTGGCCGCTGTCGATTGTCTGTGCCAATTCCCGCTGCTCGCATTGCCTCTTCCAAGGTATATGGACCGGCCGCCAGCTCTTTAACTCTACGATCAAGATTGATTACAGCTGGGTTAGTGTTTTCCTATAATCATGATGTATAAATGTGATTTGCTAACCTCCGCTTGTGAACTTTTCCTTTTTGATGTTCAATTAAACTCCTTGAATCCACGAAAAATCGAGCACATTCTACGCAAGGAAATTTCCCTGCTCCAATCGTATCTTCATCAACAAGCCCCGTGACAGTAGGATGTGAAGTGGATCCAAAATTATGGGGAACTACATAATGTGAATTTTCTACTTCGTTCTTTCTTCCTTCTTTAATCGATCTTATAGATTGTGCTAATCCTATATCGATTGCGATTTGGTCTAAGTCTCTTGTGTATCGCTTCGCTTTTCTGGTTTTCTGTTGTGATTTTGCTGAACTATGTGTTCTACTTCGTCTTAGTCGTCCCATTTTTTGATTTGAAATTGTTCTTCAAGATTCTCCAATCAATCTGCGTACTAAAGACCAGACTCCTGAGGTTGGAGGCCCCGAAGCAGACCCCTTCTCTCACCGGGCGCAAACAACTTGTTCGAATGTCACCCGGTGCAAACCCCTGAACAAATTTGATGTGTCACTCAATTGCACCAAGTGTCTCCTCCTTGGAGTGGTGTGTGCTGTATCATTTTGTCTTTGAACAAGGGATTAGTGTCCAACTCTTTTACCGTTTCTTGCCTTAGAGCATCTCCAACGGAGCTGCTATCGCCTGGGCTGGAATGAACTTTGGCAGCCCGCGAGGGTTTTTTGTCCTCCAACAGGGCCGCTACCAGACCTGCCAATGCTTCCGGCCCTGGATGAAAACTGCCAGAGGCTGCTACTCTTGGCCGCCTTCCATCCCAGAAAATCAAGCCGCCAAATCACCTCTGGGTCCGCTCAACGGAATAAAGTTGGCCTCAGGTACCCGTTTCCAGGTACCTGGCACCCGTTTGCGGGTACCTCCTTTGGGAGGCAGGTACCTGGAAACGGGTGAAATTTTTTCTTTTAATACATACTACACCACACAAATCTATACTATGTTAACACCACCAAAAAAAAATATCAATGTCTTCCATACCGGTTCTCGATCCACTTCTTCAAGAAATGACCACTTCCATGATAACAAAAGAAAAGGAATCTCCATCAGCAACCCCCACCCCTTCAAAAAAAAAAACCAAAC
>JNCO01005100.1:0-14504 GCA_000785685.1 Uromyces viciae-fabae
ATCATGAAAGGTTCGAAGAATAAGCGGTCGAAGTGCAAGGGGAACAAAAATTCGATCACGATACCACCATAACTCCTGATCCAAGCGCAAGGGACAGTCGTCATCTTCCGGATCGGGTGGATCAACAGCGTAAGCCTCTTTTAACAGATTGACCAACTGCAAGGTTGGCTGACAAAATGATGCATCATTGGCGACCAGCGCAGCTTCTTCCTCCTCCGCTTCAATGATCTGAACATCAAGATTGGCCTCGGCAGAATCCGTCAATCTCACACATGTACCCTGATGTGATAGCATTTGCCGAGAAGAATCCTCACCAACTGTATCTGTAACAAAATCAGGACGACGAGTAGCTGGGTCAGCAGGGTTATTCGTCCCAGAAACATGTTTAATGATAAAATTAAACGAGACCAGGAAAGCGGCCCATCGAGACTGTCGATCTGATAAACGCTGGTTGGTCATAAAATAGCGTAAATTCACGTGATCCGACAAGACTTCCACCGGCTCGCGGGTGTCAATTAACCATGCCCTCCATTCTTCAAACGCAGAGACAATCGCAAATAATTCCTGATCATGGACCTGCCAGACCGACTCCCGAGCCGTAAGTTTGTGAGAAAAAAAAGAAACCGGACGCAATAATCCTTTATCATCCGGCTGGCACAAAACAGCAGACAGAGCATACTTCGAACTGTCAACATAGAGAGTCCGGGGTTTAAAGAAATTAAAATGTTGAAGAAGGGGTGCGTGAGTAAAACAGGTTTTTAAACGAGAAAAAGAGCAACGGCACTCCTCTGTATCCAATAACCTAGACATGTCCAGACCATCCTTTGTAAGTTTTGTAAGGGGAGCAGCCACTTCCAAGAATCGATCAATAATTTTCGGACTTGGGCTATCTTTGTTGGGTAAGGCCAATCCACTATGGTGCTAAGCTTTGAATCTTCCATTTGAATCCCATTCTTGGAGATTTGAAACCCTAAGAACGTAACCCGATCCGAATAAAAGGAACATTTCTCGGGAGAAGCAAAGAGCCTATTTTCTTGTAGCTTCTTTAAAACCTGTGTGACATGAGCGGTATGCTCTTCCCGAGTCTTGGAAAAGATTAAGATATCGTCAATATAAACAAAACAGTTAGTATAAAGAAATTCACGAAGAACAAATTGAATAAATCTTTGGAAGCATGCAGGGGCATTCGCTAATCCAAAGGGCATAACCTTATACTCAAACAAACCCCATGGGGTACGGAAAGCTGTTTTCCACTCATGACCGGGAGCTACTCGCAGAAGATTAAAAGCAGCCTTAAGATCTATCTTAGTAAAGAATTTGCAACCTTGAAGCTGGTTCAACAACTGGCTTAAAATAGGGATAGGATAACTATCCCTAATGGTCATGGCATTCAAGCCGCGGTAATCCACACACGGTCGAGGCTTTTTACCCGGTACTCTCACAAAAAAAATAGGAGCAGCGGCACTAGAAGAGGAAACTGTGATAAAACCTTTCTTGACATTCTCATCAATGTAATCCTTTAACTGTGACATTTCCTCAAGTGATAAATTATACAGACTACCAAATGGCGGAACTGCCCCCTCCCGCAAGTTGATTGCGATATCCATAGATCGGTGAGGAGGTAGTGTACAATTATCCTGCGGGCGGAAAACGTCAGCGTAAGGTCTAAACTCGATAGGAAGCAAAAACGCAGGGACATTACCATCAAGGTCCTCCTCAACTTTTGCAGCATCTACTACAAAGACTGGGGTAGCACCAAGAATAAAACGATGCCTGTCCTTTTCACTCCCCCCACATTGCCATGATTGCCGATCTAACCAAGGGAGCCCAAATATACCATCGACAGAACCCAGATGAGTCACCCCAAAAGAACATTTGAAATCGGTGGGATTGCCATCTAAAGAGCGCAGCTGGACCTTCCCCACCCAGTCCTTCGTGACCAAACCCCCTACTCCTGCATTACCATCAAATCCCACACAGCGGATAGGATTCCGTCGATCGCGAGTTAACAGGTGATTCTTCTGAACAAACTCATCACTGATGAAGTTAGCCATAGAACCAGTATCTACGAGAACTTTTGCGATGACTGGTGGCCCATGTTGTCGTTTGAAGGTAACCGGAATGATAATGCGTCCATTTTGAGAACAATCAAGTTGTACCTTGACGGTGCAAACCTCGGCCTCTTTGATTTCTTCAAAATCTTCATCAAAACCAAAAGACTGGTTAACCGGGAGAGGAGCTGGCAATAAAGGTTGAGCCGAAGAGGCATCACTACTGTCTGTACCAAAAACACCATCGGACGACCATTGAGGGGGAGTGTTAGCACTCGAGACAGAAACATGAGGCTGCAACACAGAATAATGAGGGGCAGGGGCGCCTATCAATGCATCGCGGGGTCCTAAGATCATTTCGTTCGGTGGTCTAGGACCAAAAGAAACCTGCATGACCTGCAAGGGGACCGCGTCCTTATTCTTTTCGAAAAATATCTGTCGAGCCCGTGGTGTTGCTGGCGGATTAGGACAGTTCATAGCCCCTGTATGTTTTGGCGGGTTCGTTCGTTGCAGGCATCTAAAACAGGCCCTCTGTGCCAAACAAACCCGTCGAAAAGCCTGGTGAAACGCTTGGTCGAAGGGAGGTCGATTATGGATAGTTGTGGCATCGATATCCATAGCATCAGGCTGTCGAGCGGAATGCGGATGTTGATAAATTCCAGAAGGGATAGAAAGATGTTGTTGAGGAGGAAAAACAGGTTGGTGATGAGAAGATCGTTCACCCGGAAGCCTAGAGATGTGGTCAAGCTGCTGAGCAGCTTCGAGAGCGAGACACATCTTCCCTGCTAAAGTATTAGTTCCTATCCACTCAATGGACATGGCTCGTTTTACAATATCTGAGTTCAATCCCTCAGTATATTTTTCAATTCGAGCATCTTCAGAGTTTTCAACTAAATAAACTAAAGAAGCATACCGGGAATTATACTCCCCAACACTTTGTTTCCCCTGCCTACATGCTGCCAAGGCCCGCCGAGCATTCTCCAAACGGAACTTATCACCAAATATCTCCACCATTCCCTTCTCGAATTGTTGAACCGAACTGAGGGTTGGGTGCTTGAACGGAACCCTATCCAAGTCGGCATAAGGGTCCATAACCCCCTGTGCCCTAGCATTTGATATGATCAAGGAATCGTACCAATTTGAAGCCGGGCAAGGACCCCGACGATTTTCCGAGGGAAAATAGCCAAAATGCTTGGAAATCCAAACTATCATACGGGTTTCGGAGGCAAATAAGCAGGCTCGGGGGTACAAGAAATCTCTAATAGTACGTAAAAATGAGCTCATCTGTGAAGAATCGCCCGAAAACCAGACATCTACCAGCTTGACTGGTTCAATGGGAGAACCATCCGGGACAGTATCCGGACCAAGCTGTGATCGAACCAAAGATGAAAACGGGACCTGTGACTGATGATGCCCGGAAGATGCAAAGGGAACCTGCTGCTGTCCAGAAAAGGAAACTGAAGGAGTACCCAAAAATGAACGAAAAGCGAATTGGGAAGAATCAACCGGCGGATTAACATCCGTTACCGATTCTGTGCCATTCTTGGGTACTTCAATGCGAGATAAGAGAGTTTCAAGTGCTTGACCAAGAGCCTCGACTCGAGAATTGATTTGATCCAAGCGGCCCGATTCAGACAAAGGAAGAACTGCCGGAGAATTTACTCCTTCAACCGGCGTAGACATGACAGGAGAAAGAGGGAGAGACTGATGGCGAGTTCGAGACGGAAACGGTCGACGCAAAAACACAGGGTCCTTGCGTACGATGTGAGGAGGAGGCTGACGGGTGATATTCCAAATATTCCTCTGATCAGCCGAAACTGGCAAAGGTAATTTGGGAACAGATTTACCGGGAGATGGTAAGTCGGGAGACTGAGATACAACTGCTTGAACGGGATGAAGACTTGTCTCAGGAACAGAGGAACTTTTATCCTCAGGAGTATGCCAATCAGAAACTGAAGACTTTGATGAAGAGGCAGAGACGGGGTGATCGGAAGACGGTGAACTGGGTGGCTGGAAAAACGGAATCTTGACTAATTATTCGAACAGATAATTATAATACGATTTCTTTTGAGAGATTTATAATGTAAAGAACAATCACAAAATTATGATTTTATTTATTTTATTTTTTTATTTCTTTAAGAAACTGATAAGAGATAAAAGAATACGGTGATAATGTAAAGATGATAACAAAAGGAAACAAAATAAATCTCTTGAAGAAAAAGAAACTTCCTAAAAAAAAAACAACCCTTATTTATAACAATATCCGAGAGTAAACTCTTGCGAAAGAAGAGATGTACAGAATGATCCTTTATGATAGAAAATAAAAGAAAAACTATTTTTTTTTTATAACAACCAAGGGATAAGGCTTACTGAATAACAGGTAGAAAGAGAAAAAAAGAAAAAAAACCATGAGAAGTATGAAACGGAACGAAAAAATAGATGGGAACAAAACAAAATTCAAAACTAAAAAAATATAAATAAAAGATTTTTGTTTTTCGGGTGTTTTCTTGCCCCGGAGTTGACAATTTACTTCAAACTTTTGGCAAACTTTTTGTGAATGGTACCAATATTTGCAAAATTAAATGTAAAAGCAATTTTTTTTGGTTCTGCGTGGATAAAACCTTGATACTATGTTCCAATAAGGTTGAAATGATTTTGATAAAATTTCTAGCTCATATCTCCCGCATTAACTATTTTTTCTGATTTTTTTTGTGATTTTGTGTAATCCCTATATATAGAGTACCTCATATTTTTTTTTGTGGGCTGCTACGCTCAGGGATGAAGTTGGGATGCTCAGAAGGATACCAAAAAAGTTTGGTAGTTTTTAGATCTTTAGAAGTATTTTTAAATTTTTTTTGAAAAAGCAAAAAAAACTGGAGGTTCTCTGGCAGTCAAAAGGAGGTGCACAATCAACTTTGGATGGTGCAAAAATTCATGTTCTTGTTTGAATGGATCTGTCTAATTTGTATAGAAGCCCAGAGGAGACAGAATTGCGCCAGTGCTTTTTTGCAAAAGCTTTTGTTGATTCTCTCCACCCAAACAGGTTTCAGAACCTGCTTTGGAAAACTCAAAAAAAAAAAAACAATGTTCAAGTCCATATTATGTATGCATGTACATTGAGCAGTGATTCTTGCTAACTAATCCTACTCCGTTGGTATCCTAGGTATCCTTTTGGTAAGTGGTTGAGACCCTTTCCAAAATTCATGGAAACCCCTGGGTGCCCTCTGAATTAAATGAATGGCATGAACCAAGATTTTGCAAAACAGTCAAGGCTTCAGTTGTAATCTTGACTCAGCACTTAGATTAAAGTCATGTTGTCCACATATCACCTTTACCATTGAGTCAAGCCCAGCCAAAGTATAAAAACCCTCAAAAAACAAACAACATCAAGCTATGTGCAAAAAATCACTGCTTTTGATAATTATTTTGGAATAATAAACTCTTGGTATTGTTTTGTTCAGTTTGCAGAAGGTTCACCAGAACATTCAATCAAAATTGAGAAGAAGTCAAAAAAGGAAGTTGAAAAGAGAAAATTACACCAGAAAAGTACTTTCTGATCAACCCATGATCCATCCTCCCCTCATCATCCATGTTGTCGTCAAACCAAATGACCTCTTTGAAAAGATCACATAAGAGGTCATAGTGGTGGTCAATCAACGCAAATAATTGTGGAAGAAATACAATAAACAAAAAAATAAAAAAAACACCAAGATCCCAACACCATCTATCCTTGCAATCCTTCCGAAAAATCCCACCCCTGAGGAAATGCAAATTGCTTCATATCATATCAAACAAGAGTTCAAACTCTATGAATACGGACACATCTGGGTATTTGACAAAGCTAACAAGAAGTTGATTTCTGCAATGAAGTTTGAGAATATCAATGACATGAAGGCACAAGAATTGAATGACATCAAATTTTTATGTTGCTTTTTGAATGATGCAAAAAAATTTGCTTCTCCTGTTGCCTCAAAAGGTAAGTCTGGTTCTGTGATACTGCTTATCATTATTTTAAACAACCAATCTGATTGTGTATATGTGCGTTTTTGATATAGGAAGTTCATGTCAAGGAACCATGTGGGCTATTGGCTGGCGCAAAGCCATGAACAAATTTGAGATCCTTGGTAGATACACTAAGAAAGCTAACATTAAGAAGTTTCCTGAACAATACAAAGCCCATATTGAAGATTTTGGCTGAGCCAACCACATCTTGTGGAATATGTTCAATGAATTGGGCAATATTGCACTCAAAAACAATCACGAATATATGAAAAAAATTAATATACCTTCACTTGATACTAAAAACTTTGATGAAGATAACAGTTATCCGTTTAGCTTCTCCTCAAATCTTATGTTCACATCCAATGGCTTTCAAAACCATCCTCATAAAGATGAAGGCAATGATTTTCACCTTCCATTTGCATTCCTCCTCTCACTTCCAATCATCAAGAAAACTGGGGAACTGGCCATGCTGTCTGATAACTACAACGTTTCAGGTGGCGAATTCATTTTCCGTGACTGAAAGTTTGGGGTTAACTTTACATCAAACAGGATTTGCAAAATTATTTTTTCACAGAGAGATTATGTTCATGGAACCCTCCAGCCTCATGAACCAACACAGTTCACCAAGTTGGAAATGTCTTTACAAATTTCAACCAAAACTACCAACACTTGCCTTAAGGTTTTGAGAGGAAAACCAGACCATTATCCCGAAAATACTATGGAGGTGTAGATCAATCTTTGAGATTTGATCATTAATTTTTTTTTCTTGATCTTGGCGTTTATTTTATTCAAAAAATTCTACCACTTCAATACAGAATGATTATTTCTAAAAAGTTTTGATTTTTTTTCAAGAACAAGGTACATTGGCTTTTGAAACCTCAATGGATGGCTAGCTCACCTCAACTGCCAGATCATACTACCCCCAGACTTACTGAACATGATTACATTTGACAAACTTTGGAACCATTCATGATTTGTTTAAAGCCAGTCAAACTAGAACCAAAACAAACCTCAATTTTCATATCATTCACTGAATTATTTCTTAATGTAAATCAAAGGATTGAATGTTTTATCAATTCTTCAATTTCAACTTACCCAAATTCCACATTGAATAATAAGGGAGTAAGTGCAAAGGAAATTTTTAAATTAATTACTAATGTGAATCCTAAAAATATTTTCAATAGATTGATCTTATTTGATTATGAAGATCAAACCACAATGCTCTCAAACTTCATTTATTAGATGATAATCATAATGTTGATCATACTTGAAATCAATTTCCCTTTTTATTCTTTTCTTAATCTAGTTTTTTTTCAAGGTGATTGAACTAATGAAACATCTTAGAATTTTTCATTTTTATTGTTGTAATCATGACTCCAATCACTCTCTTTGTTGATCTTGAGACAAATCAAAATAAAATCTGAAATCTTTGAATTCTTCTCACCTCAAGTAATCTGACCCTACACTTTTTGCCCCTTTTGTTCCTCCTCTTGGTTTCACTATGGTTGCTTCTGGTGTTGATTGGCCCATATAAATACTTGTATTTATCATTTCATTTGTCAAATTTACATCATTGAGGAGAAGGGTTGATTCATTATCTTTTCTGGTTTACTTTTTAGCTCTGGCCACCAAACCATTTTAAAATCCTCAGCTCACCAACTGATCACTAGCCGGACAACATAAATCACAGAAGAGTCAAGACACCAATATACAGATTAAATTATGATAATTTGGTTACTCGGGTTTCTTCAAGATCAATGAGTTGAATAACTGAGAAAATTGTAGAATTTGAAGTTGATTCAGTTATAAACATGATTTTTGTTTTTTATAAAGTATGTTGTGCAAGATAGAGCGACTGAATGTATTCATTATGGCGTGCAAGCTAGAGCATTTGAATGTATTTGGTATTACAGATTCACAAATAATTGACTTGGAGGATGCATGAGCATAGCACTATTGATCATGCTTGTTGTAATTGAGCCAATAAGCTTCTTTTTTTGTAGAAGATGGGCTGATGGAAAAAACTCTCATGAAGGAATGAACCTCTTTGTACAAAATCATAAGTGCAACTCAGTATGTCATGCCCTTTATCTTGGAATCCTTGTTAATCTCCATTGGAGACCACCTCCACTACAGGCAGCTCCAATCCTAGAAAAAGAACTGTGCAAAAAAGCTTTGATGGGCGCAAAGAAAATTTCACACATAAACTTATTATTATCTGAGGATCACTCTAGTTCTTCTAATGATCAATTATTTTTTTCTCAAGACAACAACATGCCTGATAAACCCATTTAAAACACATTTTCTATCTTCTTTGAATTTAATTCTTTTTTTTCACATTTTTATACTTGTTCAAGTAAATAATTACTGCATTTAATATGCTAAACTTTTTTTTTTCAACTTGAAGATACTCCTTGAGACATTTTATATAACCAAAAAGTCATATTGCTTTGGTTAATTCACCATTTCTGATACTTTTATATACCAATTAATATAATCATTTTTTTAATATGGTATAAAAATAAGATCAAATAGAAAAAATAAAAATAAAATAAATATAATAATAAAAATGATAAATACCTGAAGGCAGATTGGACAATTTCTCTAAAAATAAATGCACAATGTTTTGATAATAAAAATAGTTAATATTTTAAAAAATAAAAAAAAAAGAAATAAAATACAAAAATTTAGATAATAATAATGATTTTTTGATTAACATAATAAGATAATTATAATAAAATGTAATAATAATTTCATTTAGATAATATTGAAAATTGATCGATGATCAAGATGTTCAGTTTTTGATTGCAAAATATAAAATGAAAGATAAAAGAAAATTTGTTCAATTGTCATTATTTATATTTATGTTATGAATGATTTGCATGAATCATTCTCTTTTAATTCCAAGTTGTGTCAAAAGATGATTGTAATTGATTTTCATGAAAACCAATAATATGGTTTCATTTTTTAATAAATAATAAAGTATGTGGTGATGAAACAATTGCAGCCAAAATCTTTCAATCACAAGAGGAAAGCAAAATTTAAAATCCTTATGCATAAATATTTTTAAGAAATTTTGGTTTTTTTACAAAAGTATTAAGAGAAATAATAATCAAATTTTATTCTTAAAATGAAATTAATATGAATTAAACCTCACTTTTAAACGTGAATTGATCAAAGAATCTTTCAATATTTAATGATTCAGAATCATCAATTTGACACTCCTTGTGCATTCTCACTTTTTTTTATTTCTTTTCAAAAGAGTACTTGGAGGATTTGTTATGATGATATTCTTCTGTTGTAAAAATATGGACACTGTTAGCAACAATAGATGTGGGGCCAAGATCAATTCAACCATGCAGTCACGTTGTTTCCAAAGATGCCAAATTTTGCAATTCAAGTACGGAAGAATAATCAACAATATCATCTCCTAGTAAAAAAAATGATGGGACTTGTGAGCCTGTTCTGCAGTGGAGTCTTTGGGCATTGATTCAATCAGCAACTTGTGCCGCAAGATGCCAAATGTCCCAATGAGAGAGGCTTAGAATCCATCAACAACTTGAAGATAGACTATCTTGATGAAATCTTGATTCAAGGCCATCCTTTAATTCAGGGTAAACCCAGGGGTTTCCATGAATTTCGCAAAGGGTCTCAACCACTTACCAAGATTCTACCAAATAGGATTCTAGATAGTTAGCAAGAATGAATGGCTTGGTGAGGGTGTATGTATATGGACTTGAGTGGAGAGCTGTACTCTGTGATACATGGTTTTTTTTTTTAAGGTTTCCCAAAGCAGGATCTGAAGCCTGTTTTGGTGGAGAGAATCAACAAATGCTTTTGCAAAAAAGCGCTGGCAGAATTATGTCCCCTCTGGGCTTCCATAATACAAGCTTCATCAAGAAAAGTTGTGACCAATGCGCATGTCACTGATTCCAAATTGTACAAATTTAAAATAACTCTGACGCATGAGATCCCCTTTGAGCAGGTAAATGGAAATTTACAGAAACGTAGTCTGCTCAAACAGAGTGAGAAGGGAACTGAGGTACTCAAAAAAACAACAACACTTTTGGGATGTGAATGTAGAGCTTCAACCAGCTCTGCTTCAGAAAGATTTACAAGTGCACTTCCTCATTGACTTATGCTTGAATCAAATGAACTGAGTCATTAGGAATAATTAAACCAAAAACAACCCCTTATGATGCAGATGCAGTGGGTATCCTAACCTACATGTATCAGGTTTGGGCAACACAATTGGTCTACGGTATGGAGGTAATTAAATAGAAAATTCACGTGCATGATATACTTTGAGAATAGTTTTGCTGATGCAGATAAACAATCTTCAATTCAATTTATTCCGGGGAACTATTGAAACCTACACCTTTGATTAATGTGCCTAACATCTTAGATAAATTTTTACTTTCAAAGAAGAAATGTGTTTTGCCTGGATCTTCTAATATTACTTCTCTAGCTAATTCAATTCATGAAAAAAAATATTAAATCTGAAAATTGTAGTGATATTATTATTAGTTTTCATGAATTAATAATAAACAGAAATGATTTGCTCTTTGAAACTACAAGAAGATTAACTATTTTTTATTTTAAATACAAAAGAAAATAAAAATGTATATTTGTTATTATAATACTTAAATATTATGAGTATTCACTTTAAATTAATCTCAATTTTTAGTATAAAAATATGTATTGTAAATATCATTATCAAATTGTATTATTTCATTATTATTAACAAAAATTAATTGAAAATGATTATCATAACAAAGAATTAAATTAAATAAAATAAAATGACAATGAAAATATAAATTACAATCACAACAATTCAATATCCTATTATAAATTAATTGATTATATGAATATTCAATAAAGAAAGTAAAAGAAAAGGAAACCACATGTTTTCCCTTTAGTTGATTAAAATATTTCATTTTTTTTATCATAATAATTGTAACAAAAGAAAAGGAATTATAAATATATATATAAACATTATAATATTCTAAGGGGTGGATGATTTTTACAATGTGTGATTTACGGGGTTCCCACCCCGTAAATTGCAGGACTGTGTAAAATTATACATTCTGTGCCCAATATATAATTTTACACTGGATTGGTCAAAATGGGTGCTGTGTAAATCTATGCACTGTAAAAAATGCCATGTAAAATCATACCTCTATGCCAAACAATAGAAATTTACGGGGTGTCTTGGCAAGCCCTGTAAAACTTCAAAAATACATCTCATGATGTATTTTTGCCCACAATTTTTTGCACCACAGCGCAAACAAACCTAACCCTCTGCGTAAAAATTCACCCAGGTCTAGTGAGATTCAATTTTACCCCGCATCAGTCAGATTTTTACCCACTCTCCACCAAATCTTCCAAATCCTCTACTTCATTACCATTTTACCCCCATTTTCCATCTACTAAAGATATGTCTGTTCAAGAAGATAACTCTAGTGCCCATAGCAGCAACGGTAATCCCAATCCTATGATGATAGATGCAATAAAAAGAAGTCAAGACTCTACAACCATGGAGTTAATACCTAAAATTCAAGAATCAATGACCGGAGAGTGGCAAATTCCGAATAATCTGAGTGAATTCAAGACATTTATTGATCATGGATGCACCTTGGATGCTCAAAACTATTCAATCTATCCCAATGGCAACACGGTCTTTGTCAAGACACCCAAAATGGAGATTTGCAACTTTCCATCGGTCAATTTTACCTGGACCTCAAATATGGAGATGTGATCAAAAAAAAAATGAAGATCATGCGCATCCGGTGCCTTGGCACTATGGTTTGTGACCAGGAAGAATCTCAATGGGTTGATTCGCCACCGACAGGGAGAGGTGCGATTCAAACATTTTTAGCCAGGTGAATCTTAAAAACAATATCATTATGTTGCACAGCTTACTTATTTTTTATTTTATCTTCATTTTTTGCACAAACAGCAACCCACCATGCAGAGGGAAAGCAGGCCAATGCCCAGGTAAAGTGTCTTGGAAGGAATGTGTTGGAACTGCACTCCGGTTTGACATTGATCAAGAAACAAACTAGGGCTTTTAAGACATCCGGGTGTTCATAAGCATCCATGGCCAGAGGCAAAGAAGCCGGATTGACTTGCTAAAGATGAACTCAAAGAAAAAATACTCAAGAACCCATTGGCAGGAGCCTTGAAGTTAAAGGTATTTTTCTTATATTCATACATTTTTGTTTATCTTATTGACCATTCTTTCCTCTGTTATTCAGTTGGGCGAGGTCAATTCACTTGAAAAGCCTTCTCAGAGTCTAACAGACATTCATGAGTCCTTTGTGAATGCGGACCGGTTAAGATACTATCGCTGCCAGATCTTACATGAATTCAATATTGTTCCGGACAAGTTAGGGGCAGGGGTTGGAGACAAGTTTCTATTAGATATGTCTCAATGGAGCAAGTAAGTCATTCCATCATTTTTTTTCATTGCCGCTGATTCAATTTTGATTGATTATTAATTTTTTCCTCCATCTCTATTGTATCAGGAGAGGTCTTTTTGTAATTTCAGCTAGCTTCCTACCTACCAGGAAGCAAGTATTTTACCTTCCAGTCAAAGTGGATGGCAGATCGCCTTCAAGTTTGGGACAAGCACAACGAGGTGTATCAAGGAGGGCTTATCTCCAATGTAACATACTGTTTTGTTGAAAATGGATATCTTCTAACTACATCAAGGTTTTGTACACCCCTTGGCCAATGGGTTCCAGTGCAACTATTGTGGGTACAAGGTCTAACCGTGGAATATTATCAACTAAACTTCACCGCCCTACTACACCAATTCAAGACGGATTACTTCACCCCAGCAGAAAGGAAATCGCTAGCTTGGCAAAGTGTGGATTTCTCTCTAGCGCAGCGGGATGGTTTTATCAATGCTTACATGGAAGTATTTGGCAAATCTGATCACAGTGAAGCTTTGCGGATGGTGAAAGTTTGTCATCAGCACTTCAAGGCTCAAATAACTCGTTTTAAAAGGAACAGATCCATTGTTCCGGAGTATAGAGAGGTATGGTAATGAAAATTCTCTTCCCTTCTAGCTTGTGTTTGCTTAAGTGGTTTTCTTTTCTTCTCCCTCCCTTTCACAGTCTGATTTTCAGAGGAAATGTGAGGCATTATCCAAGCCCCAAGACAATGCGGAAGGAATCCCTACATATGAAGATAAAATTGACAAATTACGGCGATTGTTTCCAAAAGCAAAACGGTGGCTGGAATGGTTGACAATGTCAGACATCCAGTCCATGCTTTCCCATCTAGGATAAAGATGCTGGAGGACTATCCCGATGGAGATGATAAGTGTTAATTTCTCAGTGTTTGTGCTTCATCCCTTTCTTATTTTTCTTGTTCTTATTTCTATTTTTTATTGGTTTTTAAAATTTACATTAAAAATAATTAAATAAATAAAAATTATAATAAAAAAAAAATAGTCTTATTTCTTTTTATAGTCCTTTCATAATTATGATAGTTTGGTTCAGTTATGTTGGTACTCTCTCTATAAAAAAAAAATATATTAGTCCTGATTTACATGAATCAGTTATGTAGTTAGTTAGTTGGTTAGTTTGTTAGTTAGATAATTAGTCCTCCTACAAGTGTAGGAGTCCATAGTTTAGTCCTATCATATATTTGATAGTTTTTAGCTTAGTCCTACTTCATAAAGTTGATGTTAGTATTGTCAGCCTGCTACAATGTTGAGCATGCCAACATAAGCAAAAACATCTAAATAAAAAGACATTAAAAATAAAAATAATAAAACAAAAAACAAAAATTAAAAGAAATAGAGAAAATATAAAATTGCTCCCATTTAGAGTGAAGAAAAGTTAATTATTACTTCATTTTTGGATTCCTTGGGTAAAAATAACCCTAGTCACCCAGCAGAAGTAATAAGAAAAAACTAGTCCTTCTATCTTAAAAATAGATAAATATATTTTTAGATAGAAATAAGAGGAAACCCTTTTTGTGCCCAAAAAAAAGGACGTCATACACACTATGTGTATGGACTAAGCACCAAAAAAGCATAGAAAGCAGGTTTGGTGTATAGTTTAAGAGATATGTGCATAATTGCGTTGAAATGTCTAAGTGTCAAATGGCGCGGATGCTGACATAATCCAATTCATGAGAAAAGGAAGCGGCCTCTGAACTGGCTTATATAATCATAATTATCAATTCACGCGGGCCTGGATGGGCCAAAACTGCGTTGTTCAGATTTAATAGATAAAATAGTCCCACACTATTTAAAAATACTGAATAGCATCCAGAAACTTCTCCCTGAGGAATTATATATTTTTCTCGAATAATTAAGTATAAATACAAACTATAAAGTATAAATAACCAATTTTAAATAAGTTTGAATGGAAATACAGAATTTCCAATATTTACTGAACTACTAATAATCCACGGTAGTTAACAAAAATCATAACT